>CAJPEV010000871.1:0-89131 GCA_905338385.1 Darwinula stevensoni
AAAAAAAAAGGTTGAGGCCAAAATCCCCCCCCCCCCCCCCCCGTTTGCTGGTTTACAGGAATGCCGAACGCTTTGACTTGGGAGAATTTCCCAGGAATAATTGATCGGGTTGAAGACGCGTTTGGTGGAGCTTGATCCCGTGTGGTCGGAACTCGGAGACAAGTTTGCAACTGACGAGCCGCAATCAAGTAAGAGTCTTCTGAAGAATCGAATGTAATGACAATTATAATAAAGCACGATCCAATACATTTGGATATGCAGACAATTTGGGGAAGATGAATGGGAAAACGTGGAAGATCTTCATGTCTTTCCGAAATTTCCTGGCGGCGCCGATCCCTGTTCTGTTGCTTCCGAAGTACTTCTTCAGGTCTGAACTTCTTCCTGCGATGAAATGTCGCCAGTCTCCAAATTCTTCAGACGTATTGTCCCCTTCGAGAGAACCTCTGCCATCTGATTTGTTCCAATCGATCTAACCCCCAATTCTCCTCCCTTCCTTCCTGGCGTTTTTCAAAACTTTTCATCACCCGCAACATCTCTGAGTCATTTTGCAATTTCTGATATGCTTGAGACAATCGGAGACAATTCTATTTCTCTGATTTCGGCGACCGTTCCTTTCAGTCTTCCTTCTCCGCCATTCCACTCCTCAAATTGAAAGTCTCCAGGATCATTCATGGTCTCTTGCGGATTGTCCTCTTGAAATGGGCCCTTCGCCTTCGTGCCACGTCTCTCTAGATCGGTTCGGTGGTGTATTAAAAGTGTCTGCGATGATTTCTAGAGCTGGACGCAGAGTGTAGGCAATACCCGAAACAACTGTGGAATCTGATGGGCAACTGCGGTTGCCGAATATACAGTTCTTGCCTTAGGTTAAAAGAAGCCTTTGCCCATATCACTTTGAGGAGTGGACTTATTTTTTTTTTTACGAATAACAAGCTGTTACGGCTTCTTGATGTATTTCACAATTTGTTCGGAATTTCAGACGAGACTGAAAAAAACGGGCAGTAAGTTCCAGGAACAAAACTCTCCTACAGAGCCGATAAGCTTCTTGGCGAAGGAAGAAGCACAGGAGCAAACAGTCTTCCTTGAAGAGGTGGTATCGATGGAAGTCGTTTAATCGAGGGATTCCGAAGCAGAAGTTCGCTGCTCGGTGGTCGTCGATCTCCTCCATTTCTTTGTCGCATTCTTGTAGCTCGGAGCCAGATCGGACTTGACATTTTTTGAGAATTCGGGCTGAAACTGAGAGGCGGGATGAGATTGTATGTTTGATCCAAGGAAGGGAAGAAGCGACCGAGTTCGTGCACGGTTTGGTTGTTTGCTTGACCTGGGGGAAGGAAGAAGCGACCGACTTCGCGTACGATTAGGTCGTCTGCTTGACCAAGGGGAGGGAAGGAGAAGCGACCGAGATCGTGCGCGATTCAAGTCGCGGCTGAAGACGATCGGGGAATCCGTGAGAAAAACCTCCACCATGTCAGTCCTCGACTGGATTCCCGAGTCGATGCGTTTGAGGACGAAGGGAGGAAGTCCCTGCTCCGGAGATGGGGCGAACGAATTGAAGTGCCAGGACTTCCCTCGAACCGCGTCCACTGCGTCCCGGTGTATGTAGCAATTGATTTTCGTGTGCCAATTCGCGTGGTGCGTGGCTTCGTCTGGCAACACCACGTACCAGGTACGACGAAGAGTTATAGCCGTCTCGTCTTCCACGAAGAGGTAGGGGACGTTTGGGAACATGTAGAGGTGAGGATCCACTCCTGCACCCTTACACTGCAGGAGAGAATCAATCGATGATAGGTATTTAGATTGGAGCGAACATGATGCAAGAAAAATCAGTGATCGGCATGAAACAAACCGTGGAATGCAATGGAAAAAATAGTTACATTCGTTATTTCAATTATTCCTTTAATGCCCATATAAATGGCATTAGAGTGACATCTATCTCAGAAGTCCATGTAAGAAAAAGGGAAAGAGATATCACACACGCTACGTTTCACATATGAGAATAATACGAGCATCGAGCTCACCCGAGGTTCCCTGTATCGTTTGTCGAAGTTGAGAAACGGCATTTTGATGATTGCAACCATTCCGCCGAGAGCGACGACCAGAAACACGAAGGAAATCGGGGAACGTATGAGAAGAAAGCAGACGAAGACGCCGAGGAGCCCACCGATCCAGACGCAGAGCGCGACGAAAAAGCCGACTTTCTTCCAACAGTGGAATTTCTTCCAGGCGCGGTAGTCCGCATCGGACGAAACGACGCGGGAAGTCGAAGACTCCATGTGAGACACGCGCGACGCCCTGGAGGAGATGATGGTGCCATCAATCGATCAATAAAGAAAATCAATATTCGATGCCTTTCGGGACGCAGTCCTTGTAGTGCTTGTAATGTAATGCCTGTTTGGATATAACTTACGTAAAATCTTCACAAAATCGTTGACTCATCGATGGAGGTCATATAGAGAAACAACTATCTACGTTTCCATGCTATCTAACGCTTTCGTCACCTTAATGGCCCGACGGAGTGACAAACTTGGACCTGGATCGAGTCCGTTCAGCGGAAACAGCAACGGGTCATTAGAGCCTGGGCGGTTCTTTTCCAGCCCGAAAATGGGCAGAAACATGGAAACCGGTTATTTTTAGGGATTGCAAAAAAATTGCGCAATTGAAAGTCAATGTTAGAAGGGAAAACCCTCAAATGTGAAGTACAGCAGAAGTATCAAACTATAATGATATACGGCCTTTCCTCATTTTCCGGGGATCGATAGCACCCCCAGGCACTGGGACACCCCACTTCTCCCCATTAGCACGTTATTACCTGATCAATTGCAGTCAACTTGTATAGGTAAAGCAGAAGAGGAAAAGCGTGAGATGCTCGCGAAGAGGCTTCAACGATGGCGAATCGAAGCAAACGAGGAAACCCGGAACTTCGGATTCCATGTTTGCTGCAACGTTAAAATAGAATCCCAGCATCTTTTCGCCGCAATTTACCTCAGAACAAGGCAGTAGAGTTGTTAAACGTGATTGGGTGTGGAAGCAAATTAAAAGGCGAAATGAAGAGCAGTGATGACGGCTGTCATGACCATAGAATCTGTAATAATTGTAATCGGCATCGAAATTACCGGTATGAATCATAACGGTTAGAATACTCTGTTTTCCCCAAGGACTTCATTCCCTCGCCTTCCGTTATGCCGAAATCCCCGGGAAATTTATTAAATGAGACAACATATAGTACACCACCTTGCAAAATCACTTATCTACTGAAAGCAAAAAAAAAAAACGTAAAATTATGCAAGCCTCAGGTCGCTCAGAAGTGATGGCAGAGACTCCTTGCAGTCATCGGAGAACGGAATTCGACCGGCCAAACCCAGCCCAACAACGCACGCTTAATCGTCGGTCTCGGTTTCACTCCTCCACGCCTCGGCCCCCACGATGCAGGACCAGCGGCATTCGATGCAGGACCAGCGGCATTCGATGCAGGACCAGCGGCATTCGATGCAGGGTTCAGACACTCCGTCCCTTCGAAGAACGAAGCGCAATGGCCTTCATCCTCGGAAGGTGGCGATGATCACAAAACGCCCGAATCCTTCCGTTAGGCCACGAAGCATCTCAACACTTGCTCGGAATGGACTCTCGTCCGGGGCAAGGGGGTGTCGATTCGAGTGTCGTCAGATTCAGTTCTACACACCGACGTCACAGAGTAGTAAAAAAGGAGAAGGAGAAATGGAGAAAGCACCACAGTTCCACGGAAAGGGCAGAATGCGTCTGGGGCTGCCAGAGGTGCGGGCATCCACGCGGACAACGGCATGAATGCACTCTCTGCTGTCCAAAAATAGATCCCGCTATACACACGGGCAAAGATCTCATAGAGCTGACGCCTTAGCACGGGATCCAGCTTCGCTCTTTTACTTTTAAGGATCATACTAGCGAGTTTGTTGCCATTCTGGCAAACATCCGTCAAGAAGTTATGCTCGCGCCTTCGGCGCTCGGCGAACTAAGAAAATAATTCCTTCGCTCGAAAGATCAGTTTTCGACCGATTTGGTTAAATCCCTAAGTCAAAGGTCCTTTTCATTGCAATTTTTTTTTCCTGCAGATTTTTTTTCCCCCTGAAATGTGCAGTCATTGGCAAACATGGAAACGGAGATCCCAAGTGGATAATTATTCATGAAAATGCATTTTTTAAATTATTTTTTCGCTGTAGCAAAACAAATGGAAATATATCCACTTGAAACAAATTGCCCTTGAGATTGCCCTTGAGATTGCCCTTGAGAGGATGCGTCTCCAAAATGGAGAATCCCATGAAATCCCAAGAACTGCAGTAAAAAAAAAAGGTATTTCGAAGAAAACCTCCACAGGAAAAAAAAATCATTGGAGAATAAATCTAACAAATAAAAACGCTAGTACCATTGGTACCTGAAGATCTACTTCGTACAAAACCTGAGACTTCTTCATTTGACCGCTTCAATTGACAGATATATATATATTTAAAAAATGCATCTCTTTCAGGGATCGATTATACAGTTGATACATTTAAAAAAAAAACTATGAAGTTTGTATCTGAACAAATAATCGATTTCTAAATTTCATCTTTACCTATTGCTGGGGCAAAAAAAGGCAAGAAGTTCTTTTTTCCCCTGAAAAGATTCTGGAACATCCCCCAAGGGGGGGGGGGGGGGAAATTTCGATGCATTTTCATCGCGAAAAAATGTGTCCTGCACGTGATGCGTCTTTATCGCAGCGAATTTTGGATGCGATAAAAACGTATCGCATGGAGGACAACTTTTTTCCCGACGAAAATGCATTAATTTTGATTCTGGTTGTATAGGTCAGATATATTATGCGCTTCTGCCGCATCGAAATTTGCCTTGCATGTCCTATCGAGGGAATATAGTGGCTTCTCAGCTCAAAGCCCGAATACACGAGCCTCATTCTGGGGTGACGACGGGGCTTTTGGCGAAGGAGCTCTTTTTCTCCCATTGGAATCCATATATTCTTAAAGGACTCTTAAATATATATAGTTAACAGTCGGATCTCATATTGGCGAAACGCGATGCACCACCAGCGCACCAAACGGAATACAAACACCGTATGAAACTGGACTCAAATAATGAAGCGGTTACATGGGAATCCCTTCGAGACGCCCTCGCCACTCGCGCGGGTCGGAGGGAAGGCGAAGTGGCGAAGAGGCCATGCACTCGGGCGGTTGCGTGTGAATCCCTCGGCTGTCGATGCATTGCCCCGAGGGTTCATGGGGGGGACGGAGGGGGGGGCTTCCTCGGCACGATGAAGTGGAATATAGAGGTTAACACGTGTCTAGACGATGCGCAGCCACTCAAAGCACCCTTCCGACTCCGCTATAGACGCATTTTGGTTTTGCGAACGCCTTTCAGGCGACCCTGCACGGTCGAGAAGCGAGAGATATAAATCGAAAATCCAGTTGATGTCTTTTTCTCTCGAGAAAAATAAATCGAAACGCGAAAATTGAGAGAAGTATTTCATCTCGATTTACCGATTTCTCTGAGTGTAGACAGTCTGCATCTGAAAAGGAATTCGGTTCATACATGTAGTCGACGAAAATTAGTATGGTTTAATGTGTGCCTGTGACGGTAGATAAATGAAAAGGCAAAAACTGAGGTGGGCAGTTGCACTGAGCTGATACCAGTAAGACATGCAACTAAATTTTCCTGAGCTGGTACCAGTAAAACATGCAACTGCCTTCTTGGAAATTTTCTCGAGGGAGCCATCCTTATCCTTTTTTTTTATGAACAAGGAATGGAAATGCCAGTGCTACGTGCGTCTTAGATTCGGTGTCGTGAAATAAGGAGTTGGCACGGGTGCAGTTCGGGTGGAGTCGAACCGTGAAGTGCGGTTGGCAATCGTGTTTTGGATCCGAAGCAGGTCAGGCTTCAAAACCAGTTCGTCCAGAGTAATGAAGGAAGCTCAAAAAGTCATAGCGAACCTGGTACAAATAGAATAGTACGTACCTGCGAGAAATAAATGTGGAAAATGCCCCACACATGCCTCCAGACATGCATGAACACGTCGAATCTTGTCTCTAAAGACCCTCCTCAATACATCGATTGTAATTTTGCTGATGATGCTGATTTTGCCCTGATGACATCCTTCAAATCGGAGATATTGTAAGGGTTGTTTCTGAAGGTTACATGTTAAAACATCGAAACGACAAACCATTGACCCGAGAAAACATCGACAGAGGGATTCAGAGGTAGCATTTCAGATCACGAGGATACCCTAGAAGACAACAATAACGGCCACGCCATTGTTTTGTGCCCTCACAGAGCTATTCATCCCAGCAGCATACATTGAAATAAAAAACATAACATTTTTGGTTTGGCCGATCCACAAAAACACGTTGGCATTTTCCCACGGTCTGGTAAGCATCTGATCTATTCTGATTCTATCAAGTGAATTTAAAAAAAAAAGAGTTTTCTTTCTTTCATCTTGAAAATTTCCCGTGAAGTCGTTTTCTTCTCAAGTAGCTCACTCCTCTTTTCACGGTTGTGGTCTTTTTTAAAAATCACTTTCGGATCAGTTCGCCTTGCTCAAATATGCTCAGATAACTTCGTGGAGGTCTTCCGACCACCTTATGGTTTCAACCTGCCGATTATTGTGATTCCCATAAATGGAGGTTGACTTCAAAAAGACGAATGCGTCTGGTCCTCCGTGGGGAGGAGAAGCCTTAGTTCATCTAGTTAAGTTCTTCCCACTCACCCTACAGTATTGTAACATTATTGAATTTTACCTAATTTCATGAGCGTGGAAATTTCCATAGCTGAGGATAGCATTCTGTTTATATGGAACAACCTTGTCAGGGGAAGTAGAAGTATGACAATATACATAACAGTCAATTAATGCAATAAATTTTTTTTTTCTAATTTTTTGTCATTTCGAAGTTTTGTTTTGTTGCGTCGATGTTTTTCCATATCCACGTTTCGTCGCGTCGATGTTCTGTCATCATTTTTTTTGTCGTTTCGATGTTTTGACGGCGATGTTCTGACGTGAAGACGTCTCCTTTCAGTGCTTCACACAGAAAATAATCTGGGGTAGTAAGATTTGGGCACTAGGAAGGCCGAAGTTCCTTGTTTGTTATTCCGTCCCCGAAAACATCGTCCAGCAAATGGAAACATTTGCGGTGTGCGCAGTGGCACCATCTTGTTGGAAGTAGCCGCTGGTAATTTCGTTCTCGATTCATTACCGACGATTTACAATACAATGAGAGATTGCTACATACATGCACTGCTACATACAGCACCACAACCGATACACATCAGAATTAACCCTTTGCGCTCTCCTGTCGGATCAGGTCCGACGTTTGTTACAGCGTTAAGGTCGTTTCACACTTTGCGTGTAATGCGTCCTTTGCGTCAATGCTGAGACAGGTAGGCAGACGCACGCGTGCACACACATGTAGATACATCGAAAGTTTTCACAAAACGCAAGGCTTGCGTTTTCAATAGAGCTCATCCCAATTCCACTCGCAAGTCTCGCGTTTTGTGAAAACATTAGAATGTTAGTGGACACACGTGTGGACATGCGTGTGCATGCACGTGTCTGCCTGCCTGTCCAAGCATTGACGCTAAGGACGCTTGACACAAAGTATGAAACACCCTTTACGAAAAAAACGGAGTTCAATTGGTTAACAAAAATCAATGCCTACGTACATGTCTGGAGGCACGTGAGACCATTTCCAGAATTTTTTAAAACTCGCAGATAGGTGCTATTCTGTTTGTTTCAGGTGCACACTGCCTTTATGGACACCCTGTATTACATATGCTCCTCTCTGTTCGATTGGAATCTTTATCTGGGCTATCCTGGGTTAGGAATTAAGCTCACCAAACGGAAATGCCTAATCAGGACCGTGATAGTCATTGTGCTTCCGGGATGACTATTGATAAGTTTGCTAACTGGGCCAGGCAATCGATATTCCTGGCTGAGTCGGACCCCGTCGTGCTACTTCCAAGCCTATCGGTCGGCATGCCACCGGCCGTATCGTACTTCGGCACAATGCCTTCAGGGCAGACCAGGAGCGAAACGTAGCGTGAAACGGCACGGGCAACGAACTTCGGACATTGAGACTTGAATCGTGCTGATATTTGGGACTCTGAACTCGGCAAGGATTGGCAAGGACTCTGAACTCATGGAAGAGGTTAGAAAGCGACGACTAGATTTAGTCGACCCAGCATCGACCTGGAAGGTTCGGGTTCCTTCGCCCTAGACCAGGAGTTGACCATTCGCTGGAGCGCAGTCGACCCAACTGTGTTCGCCCGGGAGAGCATGGGAATATTCAACAGTCCACGGCAGGCTGACAGCGTGATTGAATGGTAACTGATCAGCGAACGGGTCGCGCTGATCCGGCTCAGACAGTAGTGAGTCAGTGTCTTTAGCTGTCGTTCAGGGCTACGGGCTGAACAGCGAGTCGGACTACAATGCGTTTCTCGAAGAGGTGGATGGGAGGGGAGGGGCTGTAATGGATCTCGAATGGCGATCTCGTTTTACTGAAAGGAGTCTTCAATGCGCGAGTAGGGAAAGGCGAAGCGACATGGAGAGATGCGATTGGTCGTTTTGAAGAAGCTTCACGGAATGGGAGTGGTAGATAGTCGTGGGCTTTTGTTACTACAACCAATACCTTCTTCCAGCACAAGGATTCACAAGAATGCCTCGCACAGGGATCTGACAGTCGGACAGGAATTGTGAGCCAGCAGCCGCTGATCGATTATGCGATAGTTTCGGCGGACTCTCCTCATGATGGATGCGAAGGGTAACGTGTGAGGCTGAACAGAGTACCGATTACTACTTAGTGGTTAGCAAACTCCAGTCACAGACGAACCTCAAAACGGGGTGGAAAGTCACTCGCATTTGCAAAACGGGTGAGGTGGGAAGTTTCAAGCCAATGAGGAAACTCGTGATGAGTTGGCATGGGTGATCGACGAAGAGCACTCCCAACTACCTCCCCAGATCGAATCCCCCAGAGACCGAATGGGATCTATTTCGGTCTTGAGTTTTGGTTGCAGCAGCGAGAGTATGTGGGATGAAGCGTCTCGGAGCAGCGCCCTATAACATCTAGCGGACTCCCATGTGGACCCCACGGGTACGTCACGCCGTTCCTGACAAGAAAGTAGCCCGTAGGGCGGCTTTCTTGTCCAGTACATCAGACCTTTCTATAGCACGTCCAGTTGGTGAGGAGGTTGGTTCCTGTGGCAGGGGGCCCGGGTTCGAACCCAATCAAGTCCGGCATCTATTTCCAAGTGGGAAGGGTGACCCCTGAGCCCTCCACACTCCTGTCTCAGGATGCGAAACGAGAGGTATCGAGATCCCTCGCGGGTCAGAACCCCGGTAGCGTACATCCGGCAGTAGCCGCACGGGCCAAATTGAGCCTCCCAAGGAGACTATTGTTGGCTGACGTTAGATGGGTTTAGCTGGTGCTCCAGATTCAGGACGCAGTTATGGGCCTTGCACCCGGTACCTCTTATCGATCGTAAAAAAAATATTCTAGGAAGAAATTCGGCGAGAGAATGGAATTTGAATACGGCACTACGGTGAAGGTGCCGAGAAAGCTGGTAGTGTACCCTGCGGATCAGCAAAGACAGAAATGGGAAGATGCTGGCTGCCGAGGCGAAAATATTTCGTACACGGAGGATGCACACAGAAGAGCTCTTGAACCTACCCACAGAGGACTCTGCTGTACCCAACTCGGAGAGTAGTCCCACCATGAAGGAAGTTCAGCAGGCTCTCAACCGTCTGAAGAATAGGAAGTCTGCTGGTGTGAATGAGATTCGGGTAGAGGAAACCGGAAGCAATAGGCACCGACGGGTGCTCCTGGCTGCATAGGGTATGTCAAACCGCATTGGAAACGGGGATAGTAAATACAGACAAGCAAACCGGTACGACGATCCCACATATTAGGGAGGGGGACTCGAGAGTGGAATCCTCAGCATACCCGGTAAGGTCTCTGCCAATCGTTCTCAACCTTTTTCGATTGGCGGTACAATTTGAATTTTTTAAATTATTATTTCCTGGTGTTGTCGAAAGGAAAATTTCACGATACGAACTTAAAGCTGTTCTCGGCTTAGGCCATTGGTTCCCAACCTTTTTGACCGAGTGACCCATAATAAGGGTTCCCTACAGGAAATCCTTGAAACAGGAAAACCACCGCTGAAAGCGGCACAGCTGTTGAGCCTCCCGAGGGTATGAGGGAAGGGGGTTGGGATACTATTGCACGCTTAGCGAGGGATCCTGCCATAAGTAAGGTTAGCGACAAATTGGAAAGAATTCACGTGGGAAAATATTTCAATCATGTATGTCTATCTTGAACCCTCGGCGACTCAGCTAAAACCCCACGTCTACCCAAAAGTGGGTCGTGTCCTTAGCAGTGGCGGCTCGTGATATTTAGCGCTAGTGGTTCGTCAATGGAGAGGGGGTAGGCAGCGACCTCCTCTGCCTACCCCCTCTCCATAGACGAACCACTAAGGTTCGTCTATGGAGAGGGGGTAGGCAGCGACCTCCTCTGCCTACCCCCTCTCCATAGACGAACCACTAGCGCTAAATATCACGAGCCGCCACTGGTCCTTAGGTTGGGAACCTGTGGCAAAGGCTGTATGGAAGAGAAACAGTTTCTTCTCGAATTTTTTGTTCCCAAAGCTCAAATTTTGCCGCACACATGTGCTTTGCTGATGGCGCACGGGCTGAAAAAGAGATCTTGGGCAGTCGGAGAAGCCATCCAAGAAAAGCAGTGCGGCATCCGTGATGGGCATCGGACCAGCTAAATACTCTCCGCCAGATCCTCGAGAGACATTGAGAGTATGCCAAAGAGGTTTTCGCGTGCTTTGTGACCTCGAAAAGGCAAGGGACCATGTGATTCGAGGGAAATAATGGAGTACTGCAGGAGTACGCGATGAATGGTCAGCTGCTGCGAGCCATTTTGTCCCTAAGCAATGCTTGCAGGAGTTGCACTCGAATGAGTGGAAAAGTGAAGGATTTTTTAAAATTATGCATTGGATACCCAGGAGATCAAAAGAAACCATCCTGGGGCCTATATGTTAGGAGCTGCCGGAATGACTGGGCCTTCCTCATGCGTAGAAGTTTGGCTTCGGGGGAAGTTGGTTTTCAAGGAGATTCAATCCAGGAAGCAATACATAAGTTTTCGAGTAAATTGTCGAAGCATGAAGTTAATGAGAATCTATTGCTCTCTGCTGAAAGGGAAACGTACACGTTGAAAGACTGCATGTTTATCAGGTCACAACTCGCACGGTGCTGGCAGGGTACCTGAAAATGGACTACTCTATGCAGAGATGAAGACCCAAATAGTTGTCGTTGCCTCATCTGCAGAATGTCAGAGGATGAACTAAATGTCGCATTTGATCGCTTAGCGTACACGGACTTGAGAGAACTCTACTTGGACCAGCCCAAAATGAGAGATAAGAACCCACTCTAAAGACTCTCTAGGCCCTACAAATGAGATCGTTTATGGAAGCTAGCCAAATTCATTCAAGAAGCCCTAAAAAGGAGAGAGGAATAGATGGAATTTCATCGGAATAATTCTAACATGTGTTTTTATTGTATGTAGTTGTACGTAGGAAAATGACCTTTAACCCTCCTGTTTGTCTTGGGTCTTACCCCATCTTTCTTATTTTTGTATCTATATGGTTCTCTATTTTCTGACTGCTCACTCGCTGCGAATGATCTCACGTGGACTGTATTTCTGAAGTCCAAATAACATAAATATTCCTACTCGGCATTGGGCTCCATCAGGATTACGCTCTCTCCCCTTTGCTCCTCTTCGTGTACATGGACAGGATCTATAGGAGCAGCCTGGGCCTTGAGGGGTTCAATATCGGCGACGTCGGGGTAAAGATACCTCTCTTTGCCGATGATACCGTCCTTTTGACCCAGTCTGGACAGGAGCTTCAGTGCGTAATGGATTTATTAAACTCTAAATGCACCGTGGGAGTCGCATTGGTTCTTATTTTAAGATATAAGCCTTAATTTGCGAGAATTAATAACTGGTTCTTGTTTCAAGGTCCGAGGGAACTCTCCAGACCGTCTGCCTAATAAGATTTTGGAAAAAAATGTATCGTCCCCGCGAGGGCTATAGAGGTCTTAGCGCGACTTGGTACAAGGAATTATATTGAAATTTGACATTTCCAGTTTTTACTTCAGAAAACAGGATGGACATGACTTCACTTCTGTGATTAAAATGATCCTAACGGCAGAAACCGGAGAATTTTTATTTACCTTCTACCGTAACTTTTGAAATATTCAAATTAGAATTTAAATAGTTACGTATTAAATATCCAATATAGACGCACGTTATCCACTTTGATCTCTTTCCCACGCGACTCGTGAAGGGAGTCCATGGTGTGTGACGTCGATAGAAGGGGAGAAAACTCAACGACTCCCATGTCAAGAAAGCTGACATTTCAGGAAATATATTCGAAACTGGGCAAAAAAATAAGGTGCCGTCACGATTCGGCATCCCCAGAAGAGTCAACTTTTCCTTTCCCAATTTAGAGCGGGGAGGATGAGAAACAGAGAAAGAAGGAATTGGGTGAATAGGAAAGAAATAGGGACAGGGTGACAAGCCCACATGGGGGTCAAACCCAAGTCTTCTGCGTTATCAGTCGGCAACCAATTGAGTTAGGCCCCTTTTACACAACCATCTTATTACCCGGGTAATTCTCTTACCCGCATGTAACCCGACACTCTGATAATGTAAATACCCTAGTAATCTCACAACGGTAAGCCACGTTATACCCGCGACTTAAGTAGTGTGAATGCAGTCAAGAGTTTACCCAGGTAAGAGGAGTGACAGCGGTTGCGCGCATTGCTACATATGAAGATGGCAGCCTCCAAGGATCTTGGTCTCCATGTCTATATTGGGCGATACAAGTGCGAGTCAAACTCAGGGAAGAAAAGGCGGCAATGAAACTTCAGTGAGATAGAGACACAAACCCCCATAGATGAGGGTGAGTGGGGGTGAATGAGACACGCTGAGTGAGAATGCCCCGAGTGAGAATGTTCCAAGTCCAGATTTGAGATGTTTAATTATGGCACCAGGGCCGTTTCTGGGGATGTTGGCGCCCAGGGCAAGCAGTTCCAATGGCGCCCCCCCCTCTCCCTCTTTACCCCGCTGGTGCCCCGGGCGATCGCCCGCCCCTAGAAACGGCCCTGTATTCATGAAACTTTCAGCAGCGACATTATCAGCAACATTTTCTTTGAAATTTTAGTTCACACATTACTCGAGGAATCTGTGAATGTTATATAAGACTTCGCAAACGTATTATACCAATTGTTTCAATACAGCAGACCCCATTAAAGTTTAGGAGTTTGAAAGTTTCCGTTATGGACGCAGAAAAATATAATTCTCGCTTCATAAATTCCGACTTCGAAAAGCAGGGGCATTCGCCAAAACTAGGGAAGCCATTTTGGGCGAATCTTGCGTTGAAGCTCGATGATCACAATCTACACAAAAAAAGGACAACTGCCCACTGAAAAGATCCATTTTCGTTGTTTGCACACAGGCGATCAGGGGCCTGTTTCTCGAAACTTACAAGTAGTACAAGTTACAATTATTAGTCTTGTAAATAACAAGTTTATGTTTCTCGAATAATTAGAACCCGCTTGTATTTACAACTGTGTACGCTTGTAATTTATTAGTGTTGTTGGGCAAAATACAAGTTCACGTTTCTCAAATGAGAAGCCTGGCAACATATCAATATACTTGTAAAACACCTGAGAAATCTTACTACTCTCTGGAGATTGGTTAAAATGTTCACAAGTGCAAGTGAAGCCATGTTTTCTAACGATTCTGACGAATCTGGGGATGAAGTGCGGGTGCGTGATGTAGTTCGCCGTCAACGTAGTTCAGCCACGAGCTGGATTTGTTTTGCAGAATATTGTGAATGTTTTCCTTCAATGAGCGATTTCGGTGAAATCTGACGGATGTGGAGTACATTTTGGAGAATTAAAGGTTGAGTCTCGGACATCCTATTGCAAAAAGCCATGCACTAACACCGATGCAGCAAATTCTCATTGCCACTTACTGGCTAGGCAATGGAGGGAAGTACCACAGGCAATCGATATGCATGTCTCCAAGGCGTCAGTGTGCAGATGAGTTCACGATGTTGTAAACGCCATCAACACGACGATATTTCCCTTTCCAAGTGGAATGGCCTACAACGGATGTTGCTGGGATTGAAATTAAGTACAATAGATTGGCTCTACCACGACCCGTAATGTCCGAAGTTTGTGACTGCGTTGATGGCAACTTTAATGTAGCTGGATGCTCCCACGAAAGGTGAAGAGCCCCACTGGCAACCGTTCAATCAACTGCATGGTGGTGCGCAGCCTAACATACCCTTCCATCATAGTTATTTTTTTCGCTGAATGCGCAGAACGAAAGTTTTCTTCTCCGAATGAGGGAGAGTACAGTGAATGTGCTCTCCGTGTGTGCTATGTTCTATTGCGGACTTGTGCACTTTGATGCTGCAGTAATAAAATACAAGCGTTCACAACAAAATTTTCAAGAAAAAGAATTTACAAGTACATGTAAATACAAGCTGTTTCTTGTAAATTTGTAAACTTGTGAACTTGTAAGCTTCGAGAAATAGGGTCCTGGTGGCTATGAGTGAAACTGAGTAAAAGAGCTAGTGTGAATGCAGGTTTGTGTGGTCTTGGTCCGCCTCGGCAGATCCACCCGAGTAGTGTGTAAAAAGGGGCCTTAACGGGCCTACTACAACCCTCTTTTCAGGAGGTACCCAATGTTTACCGTATTCCTTCACAGCTCTCTCGCAACCTCTCTAGCTCATTCACTCGGCCGCTTCACTGCTTAAGGTAATAAAAATACACCACCAGCAAAAATCGACTTTAAAAAAGAAATTGTTTTTCTCAAAATTCTTTCATATTCATAGCTTTACTCTCCATAAATGATAATTTGTATTCATATTTTGAAAAATCGCACTCTAATCAGCTTAATTATTCCTAATTAGTGGTCTAGGTGATCGTTCAGTCCTCCTTAGCAATGGGTTTAGTCCTTGGATATGCATGGTTTAGTTAAATATTTTCGCGAAAAACCAGTGCCAATAGATTCAGAATAACCTATAGTATTCAATACCATCCAATATCAGCCAATCGCAGGCCTTGCTTCACAGGCTTGCCCGACCCAGCACGCTTTCCACGAGCACGCTCGACTGACTACAACTCCATTTTCAATCGACCTTCATCAACGTTACTATTCGTCATCCGAACTCACATTCATGAAAGTTAGTAGTTTAAACGTTTGATTTGTGAGATATCCATGATGGATAAAAAATATGATGGATTCCAAGATTTAAAAAAAAGAGCAGGAGGGGGAAAATATTTATGAAAAAGGAGCACACTAATGATTTATTCCACATACACTGTCTGTATTTCTGACTTTAATTCATTTATCTAGGTTTTCTCAGGATTTCGTTATCGAGCCATCAGTGTAACTTTCAAACACCATATCCTCCTCATTTTTGAAGATATCCGGTTAATATTTGGCATAATAATCATGATATGTTTATTTAAGGAATGAGGAGATGATTCCTGATTGAATGATTACGAAGTAGGTTTCATTAGGGATGAATACATAATTAGATACGGTTTTTGACAATAATATTTACAAATTCTAAAATAGTATTTTTTTATGATGTTCAAATTTTTTTCCCACAAGCCAAGCATTTTGATATCATTTAACTAATTTGTGGAATTTATAGAAATCCCGTGTCTGGTTCCCAAGATATCTCGCTTTGAAAAGCACTCATTATCCAGTTTTTGGCGGCAATATTGATGGCTAATTCGCATAATTTATGTTAATTTTTCAAAAAATTTCAAATACATCCGGTGTACTTTATTTTGGTAGTTTGTTTCATTGACATCCTATAAGGCCTCAGAAATAATTTTGCTGGCGGTGTGCTACCTTCACTGCAGCTGACAAGTTGTCCCACAGGGAAAGGGCAACACACCCGACAACGAAAAGGTTATCAGCGTTTGAATGCCGGTGGCCTTTTTTCGCTCAGCAAAGTAACTAAACTTTTTTGCATGACTTCAATCTGACCGCATTTTTTTTGGCAAGCAACAACCTTTCATTTTCAATGCTATGTTTGATGACCTAGAGGGCGGGACATTGCCACCATCCTCCGGGTTGGGGCTTTGCTTCTAGTACAAACTTCTGCTCCGAGAAAGTATGAAATAAAGGTGGATGTCCATATCTGACCTTGACTCTTTTGTCCTTGTGAAGGAGGAGATTGTGAATGCCGCCCAGGATGCTCCCGTCCGAATTTTTGAACGTCAGCAATTCCTCCGCATCATCCCACCCTTCTTTCACGATCCCCAGCAGATCTTTAAAAATAGAGGGGACAATTGGACGTGAACGTCAGGGGTCGATGGACTTTCCTTGCTACGAAGAGAGACTGGAAACGGCGATATATGAGCATTCATTAAGAAGTTGTGTCAGGAAGAAAATGGATGATGTCGTTGAAAGAACATCCGCTAGTACTTGGACTGCACTCATTCTTGGGTTACCCGACCACTCACTCACTCGTCGATGCACTTTCCCTTGCGCTGCAAAAAAAGTTTTGGATACACACCGCTCTCCTCCTACGTTACGAGGGTCGGTCATCAGCCGCAGTTCATATAACCATCGATTGGGGTTGGAAGAAACATCAAATACTGTTGAACACAAGCACTGTGATACAGAAAATAATTACAGAGACGTTTTACATCCTAAGATAAGAAAGACGTGCGAAGAAAGACGTGCCTTCTGTTTCTGAAGAGAATGACTCGTGGGGTGTCACCCTCAAAAGCGAGAGAACAAGACTTCGGATCGTAAGAAACACCTGCGAAGATCCTAGGTTTTGAAAAGCAGACTGTGCCATCCCTGAGAAAAGATTCTTTCCAGCATCTCACTTTTTCCATGGGACGGCGACAAGGGGATTTTGAACCAGAGACACTATAACCAATTAAAAAAGGAATAAAAGTATCCTCTTCTCTCATATGATACTTTTCATCACCAGCACGGCGCACTTAGAAAATCAGAATTAATGCTTTCTAATGTTTTCTTCCGGGAAATAAAAGTTTTATGATTATGTCTTTTAAAAATACCTTCCAGGAATGTTCGTACCTTTCAAAAACACCAGCACTGTCATGCTCGAGCACAAGAATGGTCAACAACATGAAATTCAGGCCTGAATGGCCTTGGGAAGCGTGAAATCCGAGAGTGATTGCATGATTGGAGAGAAAGGAAAACGTTGTACTAGTCTTCTAGAGCCGACATTCATAAGGAGGTTTCCCACGAACAAGAATGTCTATAAAGACATCTTTGTTCGTGGGAAAGCATGCTTACTTCCACTGTATACAGGAATGCCTAATTTGAACACTGAGGTTGCTCACCAATGACGTGTCCAGACTGTCATTATATTATGATACTGATAGGCGCACTCCTCCAGTCAAATTTTCTCATTAATGAGGCTGAGGTCAGCTCTTTTTCTCAATTGCATAAGCGCGACGAGAAACACACGAGGGAAAGCGGGGTCGGAACAAGTAACGCCTCTCAGGGATGTCACAGTCTGGCTTTTCAACGCCTCCCATTCGGCACAACAGCGTTGTGTCAACATTGAGAAAAGGTTGAAACGTTGAGACTTAGTTGAAGTTGAGAATTCGACGAAGAATCAACATCGATGGAAAGCTAGCTATTTATAATTAACCGTATTTTCAGCATTTGGTGACTACTGGTGAATTAGCGATGTCGTTCAGAGGCTATTAGGAACAAATTCGTTTTTCAATCGTATTCTCAATGTTGTTTCTATGTGGAGTTATCCACATCATATCAACAGAAAACTGGTTCTACGAATCGACGCAAGATGGCGCCTAACCGCGATTCGGCGATTCTTACCCTGATGCCCTGAAATAAAGAGTACTCTGCATTTTTCATACAGTACCCGATCTTTTCCCATTTACAACATAAGGGAAGTTATAGGAATTTCTAGATAGACCTGTTTAAAGAGGTAAACAGGCAGAAGGAGACTCAAAGTACTTCTGGCCAGTGGGTCCGAGGAGATATGCTCAATTTTCGTAAATAACCACGAGGCACAGACAGTCAACCGAGCTCTTCTGGAGATGGAAACATGCCCGTGAGGATGTTTCCCTTTACTGAACAGAGGGAGTTGAGTCATGTAAGCACTCATTTTGAATCCTAATTCAGGAAAGAAACGAATGCATAGTGAGTCCTTTACGTGGGATGATTGTACTCAATAGAATACTGGCTGAGTCATACCATTATAGTGCTCTCCGTCGGGTTATTGAATCTATATTCAATCTCACCGGCTAATTGACGCTCTTTCTGACTATAGATAAGGGAGGAGGTTATATAATGCCCGTACGTTGACTATTCAACATTGACACAACTTTACACAGAAACACCTCTTAAATGTTGAACTTTGTTCCATTTCAACGTTGGAGAAACGTTGAGATATGTCAAGTTGAAAAATCAACCTTTCCTCAACGTTGACACGACATTGTTGTGCCGATTGGGCTTTGGCCTTCGCTCGCAAGTCTTACGCCCAAAATCTTGTTTCCCTAATTTTGGGGAGTGATTCCACACGATTCTCACGATTCTCTCTTTATTTTGAACTAGAGGATATTGAACACCTAGTTTACAATATTCTTGTTTCAGTCAAACGGACGAACTTTTCTCGAAAGTTTTTAATCTCTTGTGCAATTTGCCGTTAAAACCCCTCAGTACTTTCCGCGCTCAAAGCATGCTCATCCTTGTGCTAAGATGAATCAAGGCTTATCTCATTGGCTTATATTGATTGAGTGCTTCAACAAACAATGACTAAACTAAACTGAAGTCCATCAGTGAGCTTATCGGATAATTACTGCAGTTTTACATGCAGTGGCCTTTTGAGGTTTCAGTACTTACGTACTTTCAGCAATTCTCTCTGTGCAGGACACAGGGGTGCAATAATTTCTGGTTGACCGCTTTTCCAAGAACTAGCTGAAATATGTTTTCACTTGTCCTTAATATTAACCACTTACCCGAAACGTCATCTACGGCTGCACGACAGCGTGACCCATAAATAACGTGTGATTACATACATGTGTTCAACGGGCGAGGATGCCAAGCGGCTTCGACGACAGCGATCCATAATCCTATGCAGTCCGCAGACAAGTGGGTTGGGCGCATGTGCTTTTCTGTCATTACTGTCCAACGTCGTCAGCTAAGTGGTACAGACTATTGAGTACTACGCATTTCTAAAGTACTCCAAATATGAGCATTTTTGAATTGATAAAACTCAAAATAAGGCATTGTGATATGCTCTTGCTCGTTCAGTATTTGATTGAAAGTCCTTTACAGTACTGCCGGGAGGTACTCAGTAGTTACGACTACAAAAGAAACCCCGTGTAAGTGAAATAGGTTGATCGCCACTTCACATGGCGAAATCAGGCGAAGCAGTTCTTGCTTTTTGACAACCGGTTTTTATTTTAACTTTCAAAGGTAAATTCCTCTCAGACTTCTGATTCCCGTTCAGCCCTTCGCGCCCCCAAAGTGCACATCCTTATCTAAAGACGCATCAATAAATATATTCCATGTTGAGATCGGTTCACTGTACCACAGCAAGTACTTTTAGTTCTGCCAATACTAGGGGCTCAGGACTTGGTACCTCCATACAGTCAGACTAGTCGATTGGCAGCTCATTTATTCAAATGGGATTCAAATCATTTCGACCTGGGGTGAACTCCTTGTTCGGTTGCCAGAAGCCTTGAATAGGATCCAAGTAGGACACCATTGGAAGCAATAGTCACCACCAAGTCCGACAGTCAGATTACACTTCGCGCGATTTTTTTTTAGAAGGCACCAGTTTAAACCTTTCCAGTATGAATCTCGCTGTTAAATTTCGAAAGGCACGCATGTGCATCGCTAAATTTCCTGCTATATCCTTACACATTCTTCTGAAATATTTTGCATTTTGGCAAAGTAAGTAGAGCAGAGAATGGAGCAGAGAATCCTACAAATTTGGGGGAATTTGATCAATATGCAAACAGTATAACAGTTTTCGTTGACCTATAAAAATGTTTTACGCTCGGTACTCTGTGCCCCAGCTGACGTTCCTTTGTTATGTAAGACACACGGCTAAAACTTGGAGAGTATCTTACTGCACATGTCAGCTATGAAATGTGCCCATGCAATGTCCCATCCCGGAAACTTCAGTCATCGTCTGATCAACGTCGGGCGTCCTTGTACGATACCGGAGGAAAGATTTATGCTGAAACACCCAAAAGGCACATCCTCACAAGAAGAGCTACTCGTTCGCAGCACGTTTTTAGACTCATCGCTTGTTTTTGTTCTAGGGTTGACAAGAGATCGAGGTTCCTACCACGGCAATAACACAATATTGCCAATCAAGCGCTTTCAGATCTAAAGTACTGGTCTGCTGCTGATGAAGTTCAGATTTTTCAGAGACCTTGGTGCAGAAAGTAAAATACGAAATTTGGAGGTCATGCATGAGAAGTAGCAACTCATGATATTTAGCGCTAGTGGTTCATCTATGGAGAGGGGTAGGCAGCGCCCTCCCCTGCTTCAATTGACTAACCACTAGCGATAAATATCATGAGCCGCCGCTGTGCATGAGAGTGAACATCAGCTTTGAAAGTGGGTCTTCGTATTGGAAGAAACTAAAAGAGGAATCGCCAGGCTTACGTCAACGATAATGAGTCCCATTCGAGCCCATATTCTCTATTTCATATCCTGTTCCCTCTTCTGGATTATCAACCGCGTTTAATTATGAGCATCAATTCATAACTGCAACTGCCAGAAATTCCTTGGGTTCTTCTCACCGAGACTGGAGAGGAGGAGATGGACGTGTTTGGAAGCCTTCAGGATGGGAATGAGAAGGTCGAGGAGACTTCCAAGAACTGCTTGAGGAAACCTGAGGGAATTCCCATTTTGCAAACTCAGGAAGGAGTCGATGCACACTAACTTTTGCGAATCGGACAGTTTCTGGGCTCCTGTCAGCATCGCGTTCAATGCAACCCCTGTAGCAGGAAGTGGATATTTTCATATTAACTGCATGAAAAGTATGTCCAGATGGTTCTGTATCGGTATCACGAATAAAGTTTCGAAAAAGTTTACTTTTCTTTGCGGGCTTTCCTTCTTTAAAAAAGAATTGATCCTCCAAATGCAAATACCTGTATATCTGTCACTGTCGATGCGTAAGCGCGCATTTTTATTCAACGTTGCGACCACAAATTTTCCAACTCGCGGAAATGAAAAAATCAAACATTTATTTGGTTTCAAGAACATCCAAGAACAAATGTTTTTAAAGTACATAAAAGTTTATGGAGGAGCGCAGCGGAGTGGGTGGTCGTTCCTCGCCCCAACCGACTCCACGCACACCGTCTATAAGCATCCTCTCCTATTCTCCTTCCCCTTTTCTTCTCACATCTCACTTTACTCCCCCCATGCGCGAATACCATCTATGATGGTGCAATCAAAAGAGGCTCTTTCTTGGCTGGGGTTTCAGGTCCTCCTACCCCTAAGGATTCGGAGGAGATATAAAGGTGAACGCCAACCGAGAGAAAGAAAGCAGACATTCCGAGTGAATCACGGTTGTCAGGTTGCCAAGTCGGGCTGGCGAAGCATGCACACATCCGTTTATGCATTCCCTCTTCTCCCCGTCGACCCTCTTCCAACGCCAAGCAAGCAAGCAAAAAAAAAGAAAGGAAAAAATCTTCGCCCTTTTTCCTTAAAGACAAGAGACAGCAAGAGAGAGAAAACATTCCTGGCAACCCGCCTCCCCGTCACCCACATGCAAGGAATACCTGGACCTTCTTTCTCCCAGCTCTTATTCCGATACTGATTGAGACAGATTCTCAGTCCTTCAGTCAGAAAAAGGAGGGAAAATGCGACAACTCCCTGGCTGGGAACGGTTGGAACGGAGGTACGGCTGGGAATTTTCAGCAATAAGAACGACAATGACGAACATAGAGTTACTGCTACAGAAAAAAAATACTGCCCAGGAGTCGAAGTAAACAGCAGAGCTACTCTTATGATAACTTAGCTCAATTACAGGAGTGAACGAATAGTTAATAAGTCCCAACAGTCCATTGTCCCGACCAATTCACCCAGCACATGCCTTGCCTTTGGAACCAGTAGAACGGGGAAATGTCATTGAAAGCTCACCGTATTGTTGGATGAAGACAGTGACAGTGGCAGGAATTGCCCTGAATAGAGATCCGATCGTCCGGATCACGTCCACCAAGGATTCATTACCTCCATTTCCCTTCAACTCCAAAATCTGCGTGCGATAAATCAATCCATAGACCACAAACAGTTCGTAGTGCACACGCTTTTACTGTAAAGGTAAGTCCCAGGAGTAACGCCTCCTGACCTAAATTCCAGTAGACCGAAAGCGAAATCCGGCTCGGGCTTGTCAACGTTTTAAGTACGGTTTTCCGGGTTATTTTTTCCTGCTCTCTTTTCTTCCTCTCGGAGGTAAAATGAAACTACACGAGAAGGAAAAAAGAGGAATTATGGAATCCTTTCTGAGCACACAAGAGGACAGGGACGGCGGGGTGAAGTGTGCCAAGGAACTGATGAGGTTGCAAACAGAGCTAATCACTCAGTCCTCTTTGGAAAACTCTCATGACCCCATTCTTCTTAACACCCAGTTTTGCCAATAAAAAAAAAGCAACGCACAACAAATTCTTCAAATTGAGCAGGACGCTTGAACATTTGTGGACTTGCCATAGATATGGAGATCAATCACGCGAACTTCATACCAAGGGACATTTCAAGCCAATTATAACCGATGGTAAGGGGAGCTTTTCGATCTGAGGGACACACTTCTTCCTCCTATTTTCTTTTTTCTTCCTCACTTTTCTCACGTCCAACTCTTTTGATAGGCAACGAACGTAACAATGTGATAACATAACTGAAGCTGTGGAACTTTTCCCCGAAGTTCCTCCCGCTGGATCTTTTTCAGCGTTTCGCAGATGGGCACAAGCTCAAAAGAGAAAAGATATTGCGACAAAACAAAGATTTCAGCACTACAGAGAATTCGAAATATCCAAATGCAATATGGTGTTTTCAATATAATCCACTCAATCTGCTTTCGAAAAAGCGAATGCAGACGGATTGGTGATACGATGTCTTGCTTGAAACTAGGTTCGCTCGAAATTCTATATCTAGGGAGTCCTTCAAATACCACTATCCCACAAGCGAGCAGGAAAGTTTCTCAGCAACACTTTAATGGATGTCCATCAGGGACCATAAATATTTTTCTGGACAACTCTATCGGTCTTTATTCATCGCTTCAATTCCCATGAGCAGACAGCGGGATACTACCATCGAAACCAGACCTAAAGTAGCGTGAGGTTCACAGAATAATCCATTATTGATATTCAATTTCTTTTTTAAAAAACTGCCTCAAGGACCGTTTACTAAAAAAAAAAAGGCATTCAAATTGTAGGCACCACTTCCTAGACAATTGAAAGACTGACGAAAAACCGGTAGAAGGATTCCACGGCCTCGTGGCTAGGAAACCTTGGCCAGGTTGCAATATCGAGAGCGAGAAAAGGAGGAGACTATTTTTATGCTTGAAGGAAGGGATAGGCCGGGGCTAGGGCACGCAAAAATACAATCTAGGCTCTGGAGAGAGAGGCAAGAGACCTGGAACGATGCCAAATACAAGCACAGGCACACATACACACACACACGCACACATCACTTGAGAGAGAGAGAGAGAAGGAGAGAGGCTAGAACGAGAGAAGAGAGACGGGGGGGGAGGAGGGGGGTGGGAAGGAGCGAGAGAGAGAGCGCCAGGTTCTATGGAATCTAGCCTACCTGCCATTTATGGGGACCGGGATGGGGCAGGAGATCTCCCTTTTCCCCTCCCCTTTTCCCTTCACTCCCGTTTCCGTCTTCTTTCCCCCAGGCCCCATTACTATTCAGTGACCACCTCCTCAATATTTCCATCATTCCGTCATACTTTATTACTCATTCTTTTCTCTTTTTATCTGTAAGGGAAATATTTCAGCTGTAGGTTTTCAGCCTATATATGAATAGAGCCTTCTTGATTGAGAGGAAACTTGGGTATTCCTTTGAGGAAAATGTCCGATGTGAATAGGAAGATTAAGTAGGAAATGACAAAAAGGGGGGGATGGGGGTAATGGGAGGAGAGGAGAAAAAAACTCACGCAGGACGAAAAGAACGCCAGCACGTCCATCACCAGATCTTCGCGTTCCAACCCCAGCAAGGCTTCAACCAAATCTGGCACAGGGCATAGGGGGGAGAAAATTCACGGCTCGAACTACCTTCATCAACCACTTGAGAATGACAGTATGATATGATATTGTGCAGCTTACATCCATTCGCTTCTACCGATGAACTCCCTCCGTTCAAACACAAACCTGAGAAGAGAAAAAAAAGTTCTATGGAGGTTGTATGCTCTTTCATATGAAATCTGGCTGAGATAAGTAGAATTATACCGAGGAGGATACGAAGATAAGAAGGGGCGCTCTGAAGATTCCCCCTTAAGGCTTGTAGTATCTCTCCCTGATATTCCTTGATGAGATGCAATTTCTTAGACGGAATCGTTTCAGGGTCCTCCAGAATCTCACAAATAAATCGCAAAGGACGGATTCCTGCCATGGCTAACACAATAAATAAAAAATCCAGTCCTGAGACCTAGAGGGCAAGAAATTTTCTACAAACTCAGAAAAATACTAGAATGAGAGTAACTCAAAGCAGTTGCAGAAAGCATTCAACCTCATCGATCTCGTTTACAGAATTTTCTTAATGTTGGCAGTTCCATGCTATTCAGATGGAATCCCTTAGAGGAGATCCACGCTCTTCGTTATAACAATATTTCCTTTCAAGAAGGAGGAAACCGCCACCTGGCTCTAAAGTTCTAACGTCTAGGAAAAGTCCTCCCCTTTTCTCGAGGTCAGAAGTGAGCAATTTGCATTCCCTCTATTGGCTTGGCACCTCGTTATGAGAAGAAAATACACAGATCAAGAGGAGGTGCCGTCTTCCCCCAGGAATAAGAATAAGCCATAGGTCATAGGTCTGCATCCTTTTTCGTCGTGTCGATCCTACAGTAATATATCAAAGCTTGCCCCTCATACATCATAACCCTTAGCCCAATATCACTTTTTCTCACTCCGCCTATGGCTGGTCCTGATGTTTACAGAGTTGAAATCATGGAAAGTGGCCCAAATACCGGTTGGAATCATGTACAAAAGTACTCGGTCCAAAGTAGAAAGGTGTGTGTGAATATAGGGGAGAATCCATCTCATCTACTCTTGGCTTTGCATACCGAAACGGCCTAAAAAGGGAGGTGGTGACGTCACAGGTGGATGAGGTGTCTGATTGGCGGACGAAGTTGAGGGTGGGAGCCAGGAAGACAGAGATGCAAATAGCCAGCACTGCTTATTCTGAGGACCAGAATGGTCTCAGAGGCCCCACCCGAACGCATCTAGTGTGCGCCTTTCTGTCTTCCATTCACTCTTTCATTCTTGGCAGTGCAACTTTCGTACCGGACCCGTCTTATATTCTCAATGTGGAAGTGCGAGATCACGTCGTCTTCCTCTCTCCCCCTCTGTGTGGGAGAAGGGAGGCGAATTCCCCGATGTCGTGGCCCCGATTTCCTCAGTCTCTTCACGTTACTTTGTGATATGGCCCGGGGGATCCTACGCAGGCTGAGTTCTTTCAGGATGTCTTCCTTTCTTTTGGCGGATTTTCATATTAGGAATCCGACATAGAAGGTTCTATGCCACCCTAACATTAATTGAGGAAGAAAAATATGGAGAGGTAGGGGAATGAAGGGAAGGATGACGTCAAGGCAGGTGCCTGGCATCTAATTTTGGGCACGAGAGAGAGTGCCAAAATTCTTGGCCTTTCTCGCGCTTCCTGTCCTGGACGGAACAGAAGAAACGTCACGGCCTTGCCTTGTCCCTGGCAAATGCCGAGCCTACTTGCGCACTTGCCCGCTAAGTGTTCTTGTCTCCAGGTTCTTTCCCATTTACCAGTTCTGTTTCCCTGAATCAAAATCTTAGTCCAAGTTAGAAATGTCACATTCAAACCGAGTGTGCTCTCCGTGCTCTCCAACAGTGCCGTGGAATGAAATACAGAACGAAAGTGTGCGCGTGTGTGGACGGACGTAGCATTCATGTGAGTTCCGCTGAGTGCCATCCAGTTAGGAGTGCCTGGTTTTTTGTTTCACTTCGTGATTAAGAATGTCACCAGATTCCAGATTTTATCCCAATTTAGAAGAGGAAGGCACGGACTCGATCATTCGGATCATAATCTGAAGGCAACATAATCATGAACCTGTCGTTCATGGTCGTTTGCGTCGCATGATATCTCGACAGAGACAATATATCATCCCAATGTCAACGAAAGGGAGCCTTGCTGGAACTTACGTACCAGTATAAAGTATTCAGTATTCCAGGTGCAGCATAAAACAACGTCTATACATCATCTAATGAAGTGAGTTCCGACTTCAGCACACATAACCGACGTGCTCGAACTGAACTGAAGCTTATACAGTGGTCAAAATCCTCTAACTTTTCAAATAGACCAATAAGTATCAGTGAATCAGTCCAGCTTATCTGTCCGGACTGTCTAAAATGTGTTCGTTTGTACAGTATGTTTGCGTCAATGCGGCTTGACCACCGAGTCCTATTGTACCTTCATTGGAATGATGTTCAGATCATAACCAGTGAGCTAATTTGGAAACGTCAGTGGTTCCATGCTACGTAGTTCAGCTACTATGTACCCATCGGCACACCATTCCGTTTTCCGTATTATGTCTCTTTTATCGCAGTTCCAAAACTTTTTGGCGCTGCACTGACGCCACTCAGATGTTCTCTTCGCATGAATTAAAACTGTTCAATGCAGGAGTCTTGATCCCCAAAAATAAGAGGGAAGCAGCACCATGACGTCAGGACTTGAATTTCTGAGGCTGCTAGCCCGCCATAGATAATCACAACCATCGATAAGACATTGAAAATTCGATCCCTTCGTGCCCTCCCAAAAACGTTTTCTTCTTTCTTTTCCCCATCAGAAGTGCCGATGTCAATATGTACCAGCCACCACTTATAGCCGCCAGCACTTACACGAAATTTTCCTGCTAATTATGGGATAACAAAACGTTGTAATGTCTTTCATCGCAGGTAACTTCCCAGCCCGCACACTACGTGTTTGCGAGGTTCTTTTCATAAATAAGAGAGTGCGAGGAAACGGTAAGAGATGCCGAAGGATCCAAAGCAGGTAGGGGATGATCCTGACCCCACTGAATACTTGTTCATATCCTTGGAACAAAAGCGAAAGGACCAAACTAAGCCCTATGATGCCAAGAAAGCATGCTGGGTCCCCGATGATAAGGACGGCTTCGTTCTTGGGGAGCTCAAGGGAACTAAGGGGGACATGGCCACCGTCGGCCTGCCTGGTGGAGAAGTAAGACAAATTAATTTTCTCTCAAGCAAAAGCAATCGTACACAAACCTGATTTTACGTGATTCCTCCGGCGATCGTTACAGGATAAGACGCTCAAGAAAGACCTGCTGCAGCAGGTGAACCCCCCGAAATTCGAGAAGTGCGAGGACATGTCCAATTTGACCTACTTGAATGACGCGTCTGTCTTGCACAACCTCAAACAACGTTACTACTTCAAACTCATCTACGTGAGTACTTAAAGCACAAAATTCAATCGTCGTATCTTCGAAATTGGCAATTGTTAAGGGGAGGAAATGCGTGTACTGTAGACCTACTCAGGGCTGTTCTGTGTGGCCATCAACCCATACAAGAGATTTCCGATCTACACGAACCGGGTGGTTCAAATCTACAAATCAAAGAGGAGGAATGAAGTCCCGCCTCATATCTTCGCCATCTCTGACGGTGCCTACAACGACATGTTGAACAGTAAGTTTAATAACTTATCCCGAAAATATCCTCCAAACTTGCTAGAGAGAACTTACGAATATCCTCCTATTCGTATTTCCAAACAGACCGAGAGAACCAGTCCATGTTGATCACGTAAGTTTTTTTTAATGATCTCTGTCGACTGATTTTCGGTATGGATCTTGGTCTCCATAGCAAGACCTAAGTTTCTCCTTATGAGCCAGATGTGACGTCATCTCGAGCAGAAATGTCATATAAGGTCAACTCATAAAGTCAAGGGACGGGAGGGGTCGGGCAGAGACAGGGATGGGGGGGGGGGGATGAATCACAGGAGCTGGCACGACAGCCGTTAATGTAGGGACGATGGATACGCCCTGTCCACACTATCATCTTATGGCTTTCATTGCTATGATCATCAGAGCTGTCGACTTACGATCATAGCGAGAACAGGAATGATACTTCTATCGTTAATCATCGTAGCATTGATGTACGATGTTTGACGAATCCTAATCCTCAACGATGACAATAACAGTAGAGATACAGCCTCCTAATTTTTTTTCCGAATTTCAATATCAATTAACATGGTCATATAAAATTCAGGCCTAACTGGTCGAGGCCTTGAACTAAGACAAAAGTTGAAACGGCGCTTGCACATATGCTTAAGGCTGCAATATGAAACCATCACGAGGACTTGGATACACAGTGGGTGACGTAAGTGTCATCAGCAGAGGTAACTTCTCAGCACTGATTCGGGCAGTCCATTTCAGGAAGAATACTAAACAATCAATACCTTGAACCATACGAAACCAATCAACTGTTCTATCGTCATTAGTATTTTCGTCCTAGATCGGGATTATCTCTATTGTACTGATCAGCGTGACCATCATCTTATGGTAACAGTTTCGCCAGAGCAAAAGGTCTAAGTCATAATGGTGAACAGAGGGTTTTTCAGTGCATTATATGCTATGCTCGTTCACCCCCATCCCTTTTCTTGCTGAATTGAGATGGAATGAGTGCTTTGTCCACAGTCTTCTTAATTTTCCTGGAAATTCATCGTGGACGGTCGAAAAGATGTTTTCCAGTCTGATTTAGTTGATATCTATATTTTCGTCACGATTATTTCTGTTCACATTTTCGGACCCGAAAAGCATGCTGTCACGCCAACACGTCGATGAACTCCCAAGAATATCAGAACTAATTTTTAAACTTTATTGAGAGTCTTTCAGTCTTCAGTGATGATTTTATGATCTATACTGTGCAGCGGGGAGTCTGGAGCAGGAAAAACGGAAAACACCAAGAAAGTAATTCAGTACTTTGCAAATATTGCCCGACCCACAAAGGGAAAGCCTCAGTTTTCCTCAGGTGTAAGTTATCCGCATATAAAATATTTGTACACAAAATAATTTCATCAGTTTTCGTTGTTGTGGCGCTAACCAATCGCTTCTCAGAACGGAAAGTGAGAGAACTGGATTTCACAGTATGACAAAAACAAAGGCTTATTGCTTCCACTGCCGAGTAGTCCTGGCACTCATTTCGTTCGGGTGTGACCGGATTCATATGTTGTTTGCACTGTACAATATCTAACCCGATATCTCTTTCCCAACGCAGAGGTGAATCTGGTGCCGGTAAGACTGAGAACACGAAGAAAGTAATTGCATACTTTGCTAATGTCGGTGCCTCAACGAAAAAGCCCAAGGAAGGGGAAGCACCAAAGAAGGTACGGACATAGTATATTGTTAATTTGCCTTGGGTTTGTCGCATACCCCCAGAGGGCAAGAAAGTATCTTGAGAAACCCTGGTGCTCGTGACCCCCTGCATATATTACCTGTGAAGGAACGCAAGAGAGAACCCCTGAGTATGTTGAGAACCCCCGACCCCACTCCTGCATCAAACGTATCTTGTACCGTGAACCCTTTTATTCTGTCTTTGCGTGGATTAGGGAAGAGTTTTACCCTCGACTTTCCCTCAATATTTTTTGCAAGAGTGTACCTCCTTGAAACCCATTGCTCGACAACCCCTGCAAATATGAGTCATCTTGAGATCCTTGTGCCTGAGGAATTGCATCGTGAGAACCCTTTTATGCTTGACACCCATTCGTGGACCGAGATGGTCGCGAAAACGCAATATCCTTTAAGAAGTAAAAAAACCTGAACTGAAAGGCTGTATTATACCCAAGCATGTTCGTCGGATCCTCACCTTGCATGGAAAGCTTGGCATGCTTGGTATACCTAGTACCTATTGCATGAGACGCCCTGTTAAAAGTCATTTTTATGCCGCCGTAGCTTCCTTTTTTGATCCGATCAAACGACTGATGCGTGCTTTTGGGCCGAAATGTAGGGGAACTTGGAGGACCAGGTCGTGCAGACCAACCCCGTACTGGAAGCCTTTGGTAACGCCAAGACTGTGCGTAATGACAACTCATCTCGATTCGTGAGCAGCCTTTCCTTCTCTTTCAACATTTTTTTCCCGTTTTAGTCACGTTTCTCAGCATCCATCCACGACTTTCTCCCTCCAATAGGGTAAATTCATCCGAATTCACTTCGGGCCCTCTGGAAAACTGGCCGGTGCTGACATTGAAACCTGTGAGCATTTTACGCCATACACAGCATACTGTATATTGTACTTCTAACTGCGGTCTTCAGACCGAATAACTTCATCGCTATTGTCTCTTCGTCGATAGATCTGCTGGAGAAGGCTCGTGTGATCTCCCAGCAGCCCTTGGAGAGATCATACCATATCTTCTACCAAATCATGTCTGGAAGACTTCCGCACTTGAAAGGTAATACAATTTTCCTTTCAGAATAAGCCCATGGTTGAGTCAACGTTGCAAGGACAGTCCCTGCAAGCAGCAGTCCTGGGAAAAGGGAGGTTTCGGGGCCAAAATAGAGCATTTATTGATGGACAGGTGCTTTGATCACTTTTCAGAAATGTGTCATTTGGATCCTGATATACACAAATACCACTTCGTGTCTCAAGGGAAAACCACGATTCCCAACGTAGATGACGGCGAAGAGTTGGATATCACCGACGTAAGTGGTCTACCATGAGTGGTGACCACAAAACGTAGACTCATGATCATTTAAACCTGCACACGATACTATCGCATCATATAACATTTGCTTCATAATATATTTTCTTTCCCTTTTTTTTGTTGCTTTCTGTCGCTTATATCAAGCTTTTATTTATTTTTTCCTCTGACTTGATCGATGTTGAATAATGCTGGTCATACTGAAGAGTAGTTTGGGACTGATATGTGGGTTGTTTCCGCATATCATGGTTTATAACGCTTCAATAATGTCACCTGCTGTTGCTGTCGTGCGCTCGAATAATGCCCTAAAACTGTATCTCGCTGTTTCCTTTCCTCCATTTGTGTAGGAATGCTGAGGGTGACTGACAATATCACTGACTATTTTTATGTAAGCCAAGGTAAAACTACGATTCCCAATATGGACGACGGTGAAGAATTGCAATTGACTGATGTAAGTAATACCTTGCGGAATCGCCATGAATGCATCCCTTTTTGGCACGTAAGGAGAAGGAAGATTAAGTATGATGAAAAATTATGCTCGACATAGTGGAGGACCGGTATGAACATTAGGAAACTAACCTGCATGCCTCTGCTGCGTTGCCCGAACTTATACGTTTTATCAGCCACGAACTGAAAATAAAGAAGGCTCACATTTCTCAACGACTCGCCGCTTTTTCCTGATACCAGCGCAGAATATTCGATATTATCCTGTTTTCCCATTTTTTCCTGCTATGCATGGTCCTTCCTTTCGTTCCTGCATGCCTAATTTTCCATTCGCATCAACGCACACACCCATTTACGAAGAGACCCAGGATGGAATGAAAACCATCCTTACGTTTGCATGTTTGACTCGTGTTCATGCAGGTATTGAATCCCCTTGAGACACTACAACGACCCTAGTGACTGAGAACGCGTGATTGAACTTCTTGATCGCGAACTCATTTCCCTTGATTGACCCCAACTTATAAAATAGTCCAAGTTGTGATACCCAGACCCCCTCGAATGGGAATGAAGCAGCCTTCCCCTCATTTGACGCCCCATAGGAAGAATTGATTGTTCAATTTTCCCCCAACCCATATGGTAAACCTGACTAGAATAGTAAGGTTTTCCCCTGCGTTGACCTTCGAGTGTTGCATTTGTATTCCCCAATCCCCTCCATTATACGAATGAATCCCCTGTTTTCCCCTAGGGAGAGTGTGTTCATTGCCTGTACCCCCTAGGAACGTTTCCCATTGTGTAACATCCCTTCGATTTTGCAGAGCAACTTCTGCTCGGACGCGATATCAGGAAATACCATTACGTAAGTCAAGGGAAAACAACTATCCCTGGGGTGAACGATGGCGAGGAATTCGAAATTGTCAGCGTAAGTCCTTTGAAAATAGCAACATCTGCGTCTTTTTCGTTTCGTTGCTTTTTCTCTGACATCCGCACCAAACACCAGCCACAGACGCTTTCACGTTTTTGTTTCGAGGCCTTTTTCTTATATATATTTTTTTCACTCACGCAGGCTTTTGACCGTCTTCAGAAATGTGAGGCTTCATCTGTTTGTGCCGCTTGATTTCACTTCCATCGAGATTTACTTATTTTGGCTTTGCATGACATTCGTCCCTCTCAATCCATGTCACCTGGGTTATAATTTTTTTTTTAAACGGATATTTATACGATTCGCTCCAGACTGCCTTCGACGTGTTGGGCTTTACCCAAGAGGAGAAGGACAATGTTTACAAGGTCACGGCTGCTGTCATGCACATGGGTGAGATGAAGTTCAAGCAGAGAGGCCGAGAGGAACAGGCTGAGGCAGACGGCACTGAGGTACACATCATTCCTACTGCATCCTTCTGAACCCACTTTCTGGCCTGAGCAATGAGTGAAACGTATGCGGCTGTTTCCTCCCTGTAGGCGGGAATGAACGCTGCCATCCTGCTGGGTTTGGAGGGCGAAGAGCTGTACAGGAACCTTCTGAAGCCGAAGATCAAGGTCGGTAACGAATTCGTCACGCAGGGGAGAAACAAGGATCAGGTGAGGACTCTGCCAATTTTTTACATGAACTATGAGTGATGTCAGCATTCAGTGTTGCTCAAGGACTTGAATTCATTTGTGCTTGTATTTAAATAACTAAATACTTTGCAGGAATATATTAATATTTTCCTGGTATCTTTTTAAATACCATACTTCCGAATTACTTTTTAAGGAGATTGTTACCTCTACAGTTTCAAAACACGGTAGGAGGCTTAATTTCAGGAGGTTTAACTGGCAAACTTATTGAAAAAGACGCAAATAAACAGAGTGTAAATATCTTCACTGCATGGAATTTCATAAGGATATAGAATAATATAAGCTCGAAGATTCTAAGCTTTTAATTCAAGCTAAATCCGATCTAAAAGCATTTTCTACCGCTCAGATAGTGCAATTCAAGAAGAGGAGCAGCACTTGAGAGAAGTAGTATGTCTATGACTTTGAGTATCACACCTGGACCCATGATTCAAAATGAATGGGATTCTGCAGTGCTCATATTCGGTGGGTGCCCTGTCCAAGGCCATGTATGATAGGGTCTTCAAGTGGCTCGTCAAGAGGTGTAACGAAACTCTGGACACTCAACAGAAGAGACAGCACTTCATCGGTGTGCTGGATATTGCCGGTTTCGAGATCTTCGACGTATGTTACTTCACAACTTCCCTCACATTATTTAAATATCACCGTTTCGTCAATGACTATTTAGAGTTCCTTTCTTTCAAATTTAAATTTGAATAGCCATTGAGACAAAAGATAAACACTAGTATTCGTTGTCACTTTGAACACAGCGAGGAACAAAAACTTTCTTTCATTCTTATTTTCTGCCAATTTTTCATGATATTGTCCAGATAATTTGAGTAAGATTTTACATGTCCCCTTCAAATTACTTTTCACGTTGTAGAAAACTCTAATTGAATTTTGAAGGTGAATAATTATTAAATGACAATTTTCTGGTATAGATAGAGATAAACGGAGATGATCAATTCAACCCTCGCTGAAATTAAATGAGCAACTGATCTCCTTAAGAATTATTATTATTATTGATTGGTGGATTGAGTGACTTTGGTGATTGATCCTGGATGTCCTTCCACCCAAATCCCGGACCCCCTGGATAGAGAGACAATCCCGCACTCTTCCTTTCAGTTCAATAGCTTTGAACAGCTCTGCATCAACTTCACCAACGAGAAGCTGCAGCAATTCTTTAACCATCACATGTTCGTACTGGAACAAGAAGAGTATAAGCGAGAGGGAATCGAATGGACATTTATCGATTTCGGCATGGACTTGCAAGCCTGTATCGAATTGATCGAAAAGGTGAAATTCATCACTTCCGCCACGCACTTTCTCACTCACCTTCACTTAGCAACAGCAAAAACCAGGCTCACTGTCTCTTACTTTGCTTTATTTCTTTTCACTTTCGTCGCCTTAGGCCTAACATGATATATCCAAAAATATATTATGCAGCGGAAGAAAATTCATCAGGTAATTTGAGAATTGTTATTGGATCAACTTTCTGATCTGCTTTCGACGTCGTGGTTTCCTAACCTCAGCATTCTAACCGTTTTCGCTGTATCCATGTACTCATGTGTCAAGGATCACAATTACGACGAAGCCTCGATGGCACTTCTCGAAGGAAGGAGAATGTCCTGCGACCGACCCCATCCCTTCTTTTCCGAAAAAAAATACAGCCGGGAGGAAACGCCCCGTTTCATCGTCATCTCCCACCTTTAATTATATTCCCCCCCGTTCATGCTCCGACTATTACAGTTCAACGGGTTCGAGCAGCTTTGCATCAATTTCACCAACGAGAAACTGCAGCAGTTTTTCAATCATCATATGTTCGTATTGGAGCAAGAAGAGTACAAACGGGAGGGTATCGAATGGGTCTTTATCGACTTCGGTATGGACTTACAAGCCTGCATCGAGCTCATCGAAAAGGTAGATAAAAAAAAAAACCCGAATGCAGCCTGTTTCTCCCCCTGTCTCTTCCCCAACCATGCGAAAGAACCACCTTCCGAACCTGAATGTTTGAGAGTGCCACCAGCCCCCACCCCTTTCCGGCCATCTGACGTTCTCGGTGTACATGCCACCGAGAAGTTATGTTGCATATTTGTTTATGCACGTACCCTGAAATGACCACTGAAATGAACCCTGCCCTTATCCCCTATGATGAAGGAAACCCATTGCTTCATCATAATTTTGGTTTTTCTTGGTTTCCCCTATCATTTTCTGTCTCCCCCCTCGCCACTCCGTTAGTTCAACGGGTTTGAGCAGCTTTGCATCAACTTCACAAACGAGAAACTTCAGCAGTTTTTCAACCATCACATGTTTGTGCTCGAACAAGAAGAGTACAAACGTGAGGGTATCGAATGGACGTTTATCGACTTTGGTATGGACTTGCAAGCCTGCATCGAGCTCATCGAGAAGGTATAATGCACACTGCACTTTCACATCTAGAGACTGCAAGCACATACACCCAACTGTCCCCAACCGAGTCCCCGTGGAAAGAGAATACCTTAGAATAGCTCCACTCATCCTCTCGATGACTCATGGCAGAGTCTTTCGACAACCAATGCACATCAGGAATAGGACTTTTAAGTCATTATTTTAATTTTTTCCCTCCCCAAATCCAAAATTATCACTAGTCGAGAGACCCTGCTCAGAGAGGAAGTTTGCTTGCTGCCCGAATTTTAGAGTACCCCACCACCTTATTTATGTTTTATTTCCTTTGTTTCTCTTTTGTTCTTGTTTCTTCGACCCCGCTCGTTAGTTCAATGGCTTCGAGCAACTGTGCATCAATTTCACAAACGAGAAGCTCCAGCAGTTTTTCAACCACCACATGTTTGTGCTGGAGCAAGAGGAATACAAACGAGAAGGGATCGACTGGGTTTTCATTGATTTTGGGCTTGATCTTCAAGCCTGCATTGAGTTGATTGAAAAGGTAAAGAAAAAAAAACAAACCTTGAGATTTTGTGCGAGCGATAGAAAGCGATTTAGTCGCACATGGAAGATATTTCAGATGAGAAGAGACTGCATCGTCCATCAGAGAAGACGCAGATTTATAGGAACAGCTTGCGCAGATTTATAGGCACAGTCTTCGCAGATCTATAGGCATGATTTTCCTCCCCATATATTTAGCCTATATTGCATGCCTGCATGTCTTCATTGCATGAATCTCCAAACCACCTAGTGCACTGCCGATTATCGATATTGTTTGCTTCAGCAGCAGTCAATGCCATAAGTGTTGAAGCACTGTGTCAGTGTTGCAATATTCTCAAACTGCTGCTAAAGCAAATAAAAATATCCTGTTTTTATTCCTTTCAGCAATAGTCATAAGTAGATCATATAGGGAAATTATAGCAAATATCCTCAGCTTCATCAGTGCAGTGTTTGCATATCACTGGTGATGTTTAGTAAACAAATTTAGATTACAGGTAGACTTGTATAAAGATATATTAAATTCAATTTGAAAATTCCAGAGCTATCGGTGCTTGTAAAATAAGTCAGGGGAAGGCAACCTTCAACAACAGTTGAGAATGCCAGAAAGAAGGCAGTTCCCTATTGAAATTCTGATTTCTTTCAAAAGAAAAAGTTTTCCTTTGACAGCAGTCTTAAGGTCTGTAAAGACTATAAAGACACATTCGTGTCTTTATAGACACGAATTTGGCAAAAACACTTAGAACCATAGAGAACAAATAATTTATATGGAGGATGGCGCATCACTTTTTGATGTCAAAGATATTTTGCAAGCAAAATTCCTGAATACTAAGAGGACAGCGATGGCAAACGTGAATTTTTAAGCTTTTTGTAATTTTCTGCAAATCAACAACGCCCGTCGACTTAATTTCAATAATTAGTAAGATACCAAGGGAAAATCTTCATAGGAAATCACTAAGTTTTGCTCATGTCTTCTGCCATTTTAAAGATATTCATGCCTGAAATCAGATGTCCACTTTTCAGCCAACCTGTATCTGCTAATTGAAAATTAGATAGAAGACACTAGGCTTGAATTGGTATAAACAGTCGAGACGGAGTTTAAAGCATTTTTGTTTGGTTGGGGGTTTGCAGCCTATGGGTATTATGTCCATCCTGGAGGAAGAGAGTATGTTCCCCAAGGCCACGGACAAGACCTTTGAAGAAAAGTTGAAGACAAACCACTTGGGAAAATCTCCCAACTTTGTCAAGCCGAAACCACCAAAACCAGGCTGTGCTGAGGCACACTTCGCCATCGTTCACTATGCCGGAACCGTGAGTCTCAGCGTCCAATCGTTTGATGTTTCGCGGGTTCCATTCCACAGCTTCAGAAATGTATGAGTCGCTGTGCAATGAATCCCAGGTGCCCTACAACCTAACGGGGTGGCTCGAGAAGAACAAGGATCCTCTGAACGACACCGTTGTCGACCAATACAAGAAGGGAAGCAACAAACTTCTTGTTGAGATCTTTGCGGATCATCCAGGCCAGTCTGGCGGTGCCGATGCAGGTGGCAAAGGTAACCCTTCGATTCCTCATAGAATACAATCTTGAAATGTTTTAAACGGGAAGGAACTAATTTTTTGAGGTTCATCAGACACCAACTGGATCGATCCACAAAACTAACTAGCCATCCTAACTCATAAGTGGTTAATTACTCATAATTACTCATAATTGGGCATACGTTGATGGATTATGCCGTGCAACCTGGGAACCGACTTTCCAACGTTATCATACGTCAAACTTACAATCTGTTGCTGTATTTGTGCAAAGATTACGACAGAGGATTCAAGTAAAAAATACTGTATGACCGTGAATGCCTTACGGTTTTGATGACGTGAACCTATTGACATGCTTGTTGATAACTGGATTTCTAGGTGGAAAGCGGCAGAAGGGGTCAGCTTTCCAGACGGTGTCTGCGTTGTACAGGGTAAATCCCAGCAGCCTCGATCTGCAAAGTCTTTCTTGTTTTCACTTCATAGTTTTAATCCGCAGACGGCTAATTCTGAACTACTTCTCTTCCTCGTGTGTCCTTTTTCACCAAGACACCGAGTTTCATGCTTCTCCATGCAGTTCGGTGTCTCGATTCGTTTCATCTCTTCTTTTCTAACCCTTCTAAACATGACAATGTTTCTTCAAAGATATGATAGAAGAAGGGCAGTGGTTTTGCAATAACTTCCTCAAATTACAAGGCCCAAATCAGTATATACTCCTTTCTTTCACCCCATAGTGGCATAGGAAGAAATAAGAGGGAATAATCAACTTAGCGTCAATACCGAGCCAAAGGTATCCTCTTTGTCATCATGAGCAAAAAACAACGACGCAGATGGCAACAAAGACCACCAATATGTCTCATTTTCATTAGAATCAAAAATTGTATCCATACCTGACTCGGTTGTACTTGTTTATTTTTATTTATTTGTTAGTTCCACCCATACTTTTTTTTTTACTCGTGATAAGCTACTTAATCATGAAAGTCCATACATGAAATGCCGATACATTAGTAGACCCCAATTCAGTTTCAAAGATTGCAATAGTACTGAAAGATTAAATCAAGTGAAGAGGGATAAAGTGACCAAAGAATCCATCCGGAAAAGGCCTGCTACCTTTCAGTTCTTTTCTCATCCTTGCATGCAGCTCTCGCTGTCAGTTCTCTATCCCGACGGAACAGATTTTTCCTTCGACTCTTTCCGTCGGCTCTTTCTCTTCGTAGATGTGTGCATGGGTTGTGCGGGATGTCTCGAAAGCAATTGTCCATAATCGAATGGTTGTTCTTAAAAATTTTTTTTTAATAAGTCCATAACAGAAACACTTCAGAGACTTTCCTCTTTCGAAACATCCACAAGATTTCTGTAAGTTTCCCGAGCATATTATTCATGAAAGCTGAAGCTCAAAGGTTAATGATCATGCAAAAGAAATGCATCAAATTGCACGGGAAACTTGCCTCATAGAAATAAGCTGATTTTGTGCTGTATCGCTACTAGGGCTGCAATGATATTACATTTTTTATTATCGATATTACAAGATATATAGATATTCCGCTCATTCACACCTGAAATCTTCTTACGGCATTTTAAAATCATTTTACCTGCATATTCACGGTCTAGGTTTGAATCATTCATATAAGCCATCCGAATCGGGGATCTTTTCAGAAAATTTTTTTTCTGAAATACGCCGACTCTACGGTTCAATGTGAACGCCGACTCTACGGTTCAAACGATGGTACGAATAAAATGTCGTTGCAGCCTTAATTGCTATTGATGCTTGGATCGATATGATTTTCATCTTCAGCTGAACTTTCGGCACTGGAATCTTAATCATATCGATCCAAAGGCAAGAAGGAACAAATCACTCAGAAGCCCTCCCATCCCCTTCAACTCAAAATTCGCACTTCCCACTGCTCACAGAATGTGAAACCTTCCTCCATTATAGGAGCAGCTGAACAAACTCATGTCAACTTTGATGTCAACATCTCCGCATTTCATTCGATGCATTATTCCGAATGAATTAAAACAAGCTGGTAAGGGAAGAAGTTTTGTTTGGCAAGGAACCCCGTCCCGCATCATGGAGTTTTTTCAACCCGTCCCTTTCCCTGAAAGATCTGTCTAAATCACATGAGCACCAAATCCTCGCACGTTTTTAAGGGGACCTCGCCTCGTCATGAAATATTGAAGAGCATGAACCCCCCCAGATGCATAGAAGATTTCATATTGTTCGGATTTCCTCCAAACAAGGTTTATGGCATGTAACTTCCACCTGCAAGGTTATTCCTACCTGCAAGGTTATACCCATCTGCAAGTTATTTCCACCTGCAAGGTTATACCCATCTGCAAGTTATTTCCACCTGCAAGGATAGTTCCACCTGCAAGGTTACTCCCACTTGCAAGGATAGTTCCACCTGCAAGGTTACTCCCACCTGTTAGGTCATTCCCACCTGCAAGGTTTTTCCTTCCTGCAAGGCATTTTCCCACATTTTCTGCCCCTTTTTGGAATGCATTTAGTGATTGACCCCGGATTTCTCCCACCTGCATCCACAGGAACAGCTAAGCAAGCTCATGAGCACATTAATGAGCACAGCCCCGCATTTCATTCGCTGCATTATCCCCAATGAAGTGAAGCAAGCTGGTAAGAGGGCTTATAGAGAAGCTCCAGCCCCCTCCCTTTCCCAACTGCTTGAAAGAGTTTTTAGGCCTACGTACAAGGACCCCCAACAGCAGATAGAAAGCCCTTTGCCCTTTCGCATGTGAATCCCTCCCAGAACAAAGAATGAGGAGTTCCTCCTGTTTTCTCGATTGATGTATTCTACTGCTCTATCAAGAGCACATAATAAGAGAAACATTGGATAACATGTACCAGATCAACTTCATTCGATTCGATATCATATCCATGAGAATGAAACTAGCCTAATTCAGCGAAATTCTTTTCTGACCATATTGCGAAAGAAACCCAAGTTAAAGCTATCTGGTACACGTGACCCCATGATTTCTAAAATCGGAATCGAGAAAGCAGGGATAGGGAGTGGAAGACCCTCCCCAAAGAACGGCATGGCATGTTCTTTTCCCTCTTGTCCACCTTCTCTTCTGTGTTTTTTTCCTGCCTGTGCACCATAAAGGAGCAGCTGAACAACCTGATGACCACCCTTCGTAGCACTGCCCCACATTTTGTCCGATGCATCATCCCGAACGAGTTGAAAACGGCCGGTAAGGAATCTTCATCACGCGCACTCTCTGCATATACGCAGATTCACTGTAACATTTATATTGCCACATGCTCACTTCGATGTCGTAATATTTTTTCACTGTGGAGTCCACTAACACTCCATGAGTTTACTTTTTTTTTTCTGAATCATATATTTAATGAAACTGTGATTATCAACGACTTGGAACTGCAGATGTTCCAGTAGGATACTTCAGTTGATGTTTCGGTTTTGACTAATCAAAAAGAGAGCTGGAAACACGACAAAGGGATGAAGAATTCCTTCAAGGAAGGGGATATGGAAAAAGACGTGAGATTCCTGCATGCTCCGTCAGCCACTCCTGCAACTTCACCTCCTTTCCCTCCCCTCTCCCAAGTTTTTTTTCCACTGTACTCTGCCCATTCCGTGGATTTTCCCGTTTTTTTGAGACTCGCACCTTGCAACCAAACAACCCAGGACCCTTGCACAACGTTTCTTTCCTCAACCTTATACCCCGGAGAGGAATGATTAGAAAACTTGCAAGAAGTCAAACCTCCAAGAAACGACCGACCACCAGCTCATTTCCTATGCATGATTGCATGCCCTTATTCCTTGTTGCATTCGTTTTTGCCCTCATGATTCGAGTACGTTTTGAATAGTATGAGTTCTATGAATGCTTCAACTGCTATGAGTGCTTCAACCCTCATCAAATGCAGTTTCATTGGTATGTCACTTATTCCCATCAAATACTCAAGCAAAACAATCCAAGAGTGTCTGGATATACAGGTAGTAGTAGAGGTGTTTAACTGTAACGTAGAGAAATTTTGAAAATCTCTTCAGCTGTATTTCGAATTGTACGCGCCTAATGAATGATAATATTGTCACCCTGATTGAGGGCGTGACATAGTGACTGATCGCCCGGGGTTTGTAAATGACAGGTCTTATCGACTCCCACTTGGTGATGCATCAACTGACTTGCAACGGTGTGCTTGAAGGTATCCGTATCTGCCGAAAGGGTTTCCCCAACAGGATGGTCTACCCTGACTTCAAGCATCGGTAAGCACACCCCTTCAATTAAGATCTTTCGCAATAGTCTGATTAAGCTGGTATAGCCAGTCTTGCTCTTCAAAAAATGGATTGTGGAGGAATTCTTCCAAAATGTTTCCCCTCAACGACAACCGCACCCTTTCACTGCAAGTCCCAAGTATACTCATTTTCAAACTTCGCGTTCCCAACACAGGTTCCTATAATACCACATTTTCAATTATTTCTATTCGCTATCCCTAAAAGTTGTAATTGGTTTACACCAAGAACGTTAAAAAAAAAACAGCGCCGAGGAGGCGCTGGTGTTTTTTTTTACCGCGCCATTTAAAACTGCGGTGAAAGGGTCACTTGACAGTCCCAGATTAATATCTAAAAAATTTCACGAGAAAAAATCTATACAAAGGGGAAAAAAAGAGCAATTTAGAATAAAGCTGTGATGTCAACATCGTTGGGTGACATGCTCTACGGTGTTTTTCACCTGAGTTAGACAATTTTTCACTTGACTCAAACACACGTACATGGGACGTTCCTCATGCATGGGTGTCGAAGTCAAGTGAAAAACACTGTAGATACCTTTTCCCACCTATTGGGATTCTATTGTACGAGTTCCAAAGTTCAACCTATTCCCAGAGGAATAGGTTGAAATTCTACAGATTGGATGAAATTCTGTAGCACGTCTCTCTTGAATTGGTGGGGACGTTGGAAGTAGAATACAGTAACGATAATGAAATTATGACATTGTGTTGGTAAGTTACATGATGTTAACCCAAAACACTTGCGAGTCACGGAAGAAGAACAAAGTCATCGGAGCTTGCCAGAAGGAAAGGAAAATCCAAAGGAACACCAACAGATACAGATTGGGACAAGGTGCTTCCCTCCTGCTTTTCCGAGAATAAGGGTAAAACTTGTCTTCCCGATTTCCGGAAATATGACCCACGTAAAATCGGTCTCATTTCGATAAGTACAGTTCAGCCAGCTTGGGAAAGGCTCTTCCCGCGTCAAGTGTCTTCAATCCATCTCCGTTAAGGGATGAGCAATTTCTTTGTAACCGAGCAACCTATGATTTCTCTCCCAATCGTCTCTTGTCTGCCCCTTGTAGATACATGATTCTCGCTCCGAAGCAAATGAGAAAAGCAACTGACGAGAAAGTAGGCTGTGGGTTATGCCTCGAGGAAGTGCAGCTTGATCCTGACAAGTACAGGCTCGGACACACCAAGGCACGTCACGGCGCTCAAGGGATCCTCGATCCAACATTTATAGCATTTATCAGCATGAAGGATATGGGCAGAGAGATGGGGATTGCATGGGCGAAACCATAGAGGGAATGCTAATGGCGGACAATGCTCAATTTAGACTTGCATTATTGTTTTGCCTCCTTATAGATACATGATCCTAGCTCCGAAGGCAATGAGAGCAGCCAACGACGAGAAAAAAGCAACCCAAATTTGCATCGAGGCAATTGATATGGACACAGACAAATACCGTTTGGGCCATACGAAGGCACGTATACTGCCAACCTATGAATTCACTCTCTTCACGTATCTGTAATGTACCATACAGTACAGAACATACAGTACTTGCACTGTGTAAATTTGTCGCTAATTACTTGGTCGTCCTAATCGGTTCATCCTCGATGTCCTAACTATTCTTGCAATTGGTTACTTTGTTTGATTCGTTTACTACTCCACTGGGACAGTGTTTACGTATACTACTCACTGGAACAGTGTTGATATGTACGTCAATTTTTTGTATTCATGTTTATATCCTTTTATTTTCAGTAATCGCAGCCATTCGATTCGATACTCATCAGCTGCTCATTTGTTTTTGTTGTCTACCTACAAGTCATAGATTTTATATTCGTGAGACCTTGAATGCATGCACTACAACACATTTCATTTCTTGTAATCAAGGTAAACGAAGACGTTTTCCCTCTAGAGTAGTAGCGAGAGTAGTGTCGTTCATTGATCATTATTGGAATGCTGCCATCACTTCCCAGTAATTCAATACTTCTGGAAGACGCCATTTTCACGCGGGATCATATCCATGGGAAGCCACAAAATAGAGAAGCTCACGAAGCATGCTCATCAAATCCTCGTATCTCGTGCCTGCATTTCACTTCTGAAGAGAGACTTCCTCTAGTCCCTTGCACTTCATGGAAACAGAACCACCCCAGATATATTTGCGAAACTGCCACTGCATGACACCCAAAAGAGGAGTTGAATACCTTCTAGTCTCTATAGGAAATAGGATTGTAAGCATAGATCCGAAGACGTACGTCGGTATAAATCCTCCTTATGTGTACTTTTCCTTGTATTCGTGAGTCTCTTGTATCCGTGAATCTGGCAGCAACGTAAGCCTTCATTCGGCTAAGGCAATATTCCAATAGTTGCCAGATCCACGGGGTGTATCCCATAGTGTAGCCCCAGTCAATGCAGTGTATGTTTATTCCCTATCCAAGATCTTGTTTCATGTATTCTGGATGCGTCCTCGTACCCGATGGAAAAGATCCAAAAAAGGAATGACACTTGCATGAATGTGTGCTATCTCCATGTACGTTGTTATCCCTTTATAGCTATAGGATCCTGAACCCCAAAGCCGTGAGCGATAATTTGGATGCGAAGAAATCTTCCGAAAAAATCATGGAAGCCATCAACTTGGACGCCGATAAATATCGTTTCGGCCACAACAAGGCATGAATGATCTTTTAATGATTATTTTCTCCCCTCTTTTTTTTCGAAACATCAGCATTTGAGTTTCATTCAATTCACCTCATGATTTACACTGAAACTTTCAGTTCAACATCGTGATTTCTTGCAACTATTACCTAAACGACTCGCTTCTTTAACGTGATGAATATTTGTTTTATATGGATTCTCGGCTTCACTTCCTGCTTTAGCTCACCGCAATCATCACGCCGTCATCCGTGCTTTTTCGTGTGTTTTGTTTTACTGGTTTGTGTGCCGACATTGCATGACGCTCTTTGTTTTTACGTGACTTTTCCACTGTGCATGTGAAGTGAGGGATTGGTGAGTTCCCTTCTATCGAATTCTTGCGTGCATCTATTTTGTAGAGTGCATTATGCATGTTGCTTTAAGAGTCATTAGGACTGATGCTTTAGTTTCTCCATGATTATGGAAAAACGTATGCAACTGTAAAGTCCTCGACTCCTCAAAATCGCGCTCTCAGAGTATTAGGTTCAACGATCACTTATGCAGCATCACGGTAGTCGGATTTCCAGTTGCACTATTTAATAAAACCACATGAAACAAAGTTCCAATTTGAAGCTTCCCACATGATAACATACTCTGATCGTACATTCGCAGCATCAATAATAATTATGGTGCGAAAATGCACCAATGTGAAGCGATCGATGAATGCGACGAATAGTGCTCTTTAAACGATTCGATAGCCTTGAGCCTCACCTCCTTTCAAAATTCGCCCCTGATCAGGTAACACATAACGTTGATTCAAAATTTATTGGATATTGATTCAATGCTGACTCAACTTATATTCGATTGAATTTTATGTGCTACTTACTACTGCGAAGAAAAGATTTCATAAACAGCCTCAACACTAAAGATTACCTTTCCAGATAAGACTGACGATTTGAGAAGGCGAGGACTGAAAAGGCAGTAGGACTTTACAAATCCTTTTTATTAAATATTGCCTGAAGAATAGTTAGAGAAATTGTGGGATTCTTGGTGATTCATTATCTTTCCTTTAAAAAATTGTGGAATGTAGGTCTTCTTCCGAGCCGGAGTGCTGGGACACCTTGAAGAACTTCGAGATGACAAAGTGGCTCAAATCATCACTTGGATGCAATCCTGGGTTCGAGGCTACCTCACTCGAATGGAATACAAGAAACTTCAGGACCAGAGGTTAGTCTCCTATCCGAAGTACTATAATTGACACCATCAAGCTGAAATCTAGGTCACAAGGACTTACAGCAGAGTCTCCGTCGAGATTTCTCTGAAAACCAGCCAAGTGGGGGGAAATATTATTAGTTTCTCCATGTGTCTACCTGTCTGTCATTTGGGATGAGGGATCGTGTGAGGAAAAAAAGCTCCCGAACATGTAGCTAAGATAGTCGACATGTGGAGGCCAAGAAATATTTTTAGCAATGAAAACACGGGAGGTAGGTAGAGGAGGGAAATTTTTTCCCTCTTTCCGCGAGTGAAAGCAAGGAATTCTGGAAGTGTCTCCATCGCTCTCGCCCTGTTTGCCTGCCTAGGGTTGCATTGCAAGTGGTCCAGAGGAACCTCCGCAAGTATATGCAACTCCGAACCTGGCCTTGGTGGAGATTGTGGCAGAAAGTCAAACCTATGCTCAACGTCACCAGGATTGAGGATGAGATGAGGGTGAGTTCCCATTTCACTTTTCTACAACCCTTCGGATACTTACAGGACCTCTCCACAGCCGAAATTTGATCCATAGTTGGTTTAGATAACGGATGCTGATTTAAAGTAATGTAAAAAGTAATGTAATGTTTAAAGTAAAATGATTTCGTAAAGGCCTTGACAAGGAAACACCCTAGGTAGGAATGCTTTCTTAAACGAGAATCGCACTGCGTCTCACGCCACCCACACAGAATCACAGTTTAATCATAGTTTTGAGAGGTTGCATCTATTTCAATGACATCAAGACTCACCTCATCTAACGTACATGCATACCAACACCTGGTTAAAGGTGACAAAAATAAAGTTTGCATAGCAAGCCATTAATCTTTCTTCATGAGCTAATTATCATGAACGGCAGGATATTAAATTTTCCCGAACTACTGCAACATGTAGGGTGTTGTCTGCAAGTAAGATAACCAATAACTGCAGACATGGCCATCTGACTTGGAATCCGAATCGATAGTCGGCAGACTGGAACGCATCTGAGAAACCGAGGAAGTGTAATGAATTCGGGAAGGAGGAACGGAATGAGGGCATCTACTTATAGGAGAGTGGGGGGCCTAGACACGGCTTCAGTCATAGGGCTATAAGGTGTCCTGGGTGCTTTCCTCTCCTTTATACCCCATTCGTGCCATGATCAGCTCGAACAGAAAAGTGCGTCGCAGAGAACTCACGGAGGTGTGGAGATGCATCAGTTTTTCTGCCTTGATAGAAAAAGGAAAAATCTTTTCATGGGGATTTGTCATCTAGGCCCTGGAGGAGAAGGCGACCAAGGCCCAAGAGGCTTTCGAAAAGGAAGAAAAGGCCAGGAAAGAGTTGGAAGACAAGCTGGCCAAGATTCTCGCGGAGAAAAATGACCTCCAATCACAATTGGAGAACGAGAGGGGATCTGGCGTCGACTTCCAAGACAGAATCAACAAACTCATGGCCCAGAAAGCCGACCTCGAATCGCAACTTTCCGTGAGTCGAATGTCACATAAAGAGTCATTCCTCAAAAAGAAAATTAAAAGCAAAAGGGATACCCTTACCCCTTGTGTCTCCAGGACACCCAAGAGAGACTCCAGAACGAGGAAGATTCTCGCAACAACCTCTTCCAAGGGAAGAAGAAGCTGGAACAGGAGATGTCAGGTCTGAAGAAGGATATTGAAGACCTGGAACTCTCTCTCCAGAAGGCAGAACAAGATAAGGCAACAAAAGATCACCAGATCAGAAACCTCAATGATGAGATCGCCCATCAGGATGAACTAATTAACAAGATCAACAAGGAGAAGAAGCTCCTCCAAGAAACGAACCAGAAAACTGCAGAGGATCTCCAAGTACGTATTCGTTGAAACTCCTTGCAAAATGAAACTGGAATTTTGGAACGATACTGACACGGTTCATCTGTCCCAATCCAAATAGGCCCAGGAAGATAAGGTCAATCATCTGAACAAAGTGAAGTCGAAACTCGAACAGACTCTGGACGAACTCGAGGACTCCCTCGAACGCGAAAAGAAACTTAGGTATGGGCTGGGCCTCCACGAGTATACTATTGAAGCGATGAAGGCATTCCCGAGAGTGATTTTGTAATTTTTCGTCTGAAGGGCGGACATCGAGAAGACGAAGAGGAAGATTGAGGGTGACCTGAAGCTGACCCAGGAAGCAGTGGCAGACTTGGAAAGGAACAAGAAGGAACTGGAACAGACGATCCAGAGGAAGGACAAGGAGATCTCCTCCCTCACTGCAAAACTCGAAGATGAACAGTCCCTCGTCGCCAAGCTCCAGAAGCAGATCAAGGAGCTCCAGGTGAGACACGTCGAGTAATGAGTTCATCTTCCCGAGTATCAAGTAAGGGTTTTAAATTACACGTCTATACAATGGAATAGACGAGAATCGAGGAGCTGGAAGAGGAATTGGAGGCTGAGAGGCAGGCTAGGGCCAAGGCAGAGAAGCAGAGAGCAGACCTCGCCAGGGAGTTGGAGGAACTCGGGGAACGACTCGAGGAAGCCGGAGGTATATCATTTCATAAAGAATGTTCAGTACCATAATGTAGTTTGCCCAGGCCACTGCGAGACAGAGGGCTTGGCTCGTCTCCAGGATTCCCTTCAATCCTTTCGCATGAACCTGGTTCCAAATCCTCTCTTACTACGGATTTGAGAAAGGTTCCATTAAGATATTCCTAGGAGACATCCCCCTTCCCCCGATGGAGAGATTGATCTGCCTTCACGATTGATCATGCAATTAATTGACCATTAACAGGTGCGACCGCGGCTCAGATCGAGCTGAACAAGAAGCGAGAGGCAGAATTGGCAAAGCTGAGGAGGGACCTGGAAGAGGCGAACATTCAGCATGAATCCACGCTTGCAAGCCTTAGGAAGAAGCACAATGATGCCGTCTCTGAAATGGGCGATCAAATTGACCAACTCAACAAGATGAAGGCCAAGTACGTACATCATATCATTCCATTTCTAGCCTCGAAATCATTAAATCCAATGAAGTCTAATATTCGGGTCATTATATTGAGCTCTTTTTCCAGCGAAATCCCGGGAAAACGTTTTTAAACTGAAGTACATGAATGTATGATATGCATTAGTGTGCATTGATCTATTTGAATGAGAGGCATACTACTCAACCAAAGGCTATATGGAGGCAGATGGAAAAATGGATCTGATGAGTTTGGATTGCCATCAATAGGGCAGAGAAAGACAGGCAACAGATGAGTGGAGAGCTGAACGATATGAGAGCAGCCATGGACCACTTGAGTGGCGAGAAGGTATTATAACGTCATATATGGAGGGCCTGAAACTTAGACTAGCCGAAAAAAAGAGAAGACTCTCAACAAATTAGTGATACTCATCTAGAGTTAGTTGTAGAGGCTGGCTAACACTGCTTTTGCTCCCTGCAGGGCCGAGAAAGAACGCAATCTTGCATGGAATGAGTAAAAGAACTTGAGATCCGCCACCTTATCGATAGGCTTACCGATAAGAAAGTAATTTTTTAAAGACACACTTCTACGACCATATATTTTACCCTCGTATACTGGCGCGAGAAAATGACCCCGAACTGAATCGTGTATACCCTATATTTCTTCATATTTATACATTTCTGCTTGACCCACAAATGCGTGCATTTGTACATCTGAATTTATGTCAAACCTTGCAAACCTTGTGTTTCCATGCAGGCACGAAAGGGACAGCGCACAATTAGCTTCAGAATTGGAAGCAACACAGGCTGCCCTAGATAGCGTAACTCGTGAACAGGTACAGATCATACACACACTATCCAAACCCACTTTTGTCTGTCCTCGGTGTTGTGTTTCCTCTACATCCGCACATTGTGAACTTCGTGCAGTTTTTTCTTTTATTTTGCTCACTGGACTTGGACGAAGTTTTAAAATGAGCGAATGGACCCTCTGAAATTTCTGGTCTGCACTCTTTCTCTTTGCCCTCACGCTTTCCATCAGGAATTCCAGCTCCTTTGCATCAGCTAACGGACAACATAGCCGATGCATTGGAGCTCGAAGCCCTGAAGAATACTGGAATCACTACTATCTTAACAATATCTCTTCATTCTCACTGCATAGGACGAGATGAACTAACAAAGGACTTTGCCGTGTTAGAACGCAAGACATGTCTTTCGATACTAAACCAGTCTGCTTGAAGCACCTCTAATACCTATCCACCCTTACTCACTAATCATGTGGTTGTATGTGAGGAATTTTTTTTCTTCCTAAATATTAATATATACTTTTCCAATGTGAGGCTCTTGCAAATTCGGAAAATTTTTATTCCTTCGCCGGTACGGATATAAACCAACTTCTGAAAACATGTTTCTTTTAAAGTGAAGCCTCATAGTGGAAACTGAATTTATATCCATTAGTAATAATTTTCTCTTAAGGTAACAAAGAAAATTCCTAGTGTTGCATCTACATAGCAATTCGAACATGATTCAACCTGTTAATGCAATTATTTGACATTTCTTCGAATGAAATACTGTCTCTTGAGGATAGTTTGGTCATTCTGGGTATGGGGTGTGTACAGGCCTCACAGGAAAAGATGAACAAGCAGCTCCAGCAGCAGGTGAACGACTTGCAAATGCGCGTGGACGAGGCTAACAGGAGCCTCAACGACTTCGACTCAGCCAAGAAGAAGTTGACATTGGAGAATGCAGACCTCACCAGACAATTGGAGGAAGCAGAATCTCAAGTCGGACAACTGTCCAAACTCAAAATCTCTCTTGCCACCCAGCTCGAGGATACCAAGCGCATGGCCGATGAAGAAGCTAGAGTAAGAAATTCGCCTTACTTCCCCTCAAAAACAATTTCATTTTCGATGTGGATCGTGGCTAAAATTTCCGTTTTTAGAATGATCCCAAAATGACACCGTGTTTGCAGTACTCATGTGTAAATTTAGTTTTTTTTTATTGCATAATTTCATATCCAAAAAACATGTATTTTGTTTGTTTTTCAGGAAAGGGCCACTCTGCTGGGCAAGTTCAGGAACATCGAACACGACTTGGACAGCATGCGGGAACAGATAGAAGAAGAAGCAGAGGCGAAGGCTGACTTCCAGAGGCAATTGTCCAAGGCCAATGCCGAAGCTCAGATGTGGCGGGCCAAGTACGAGAGCGAAGGTGTGGCACGAGCTGAGGAACTCGAGGAGGCCAAGTACGATGCCTTTCCCTCTCCCTCCTAAGAACTCGATCGAAAATTTCAGAAACAAAATAATGCTATATGTTTGCGCTATACTAGGAGAAAGCTGCAAGCTCGATTGGGCGAGGCTGAAGAGACCATTGAGCAGCTGAATGCGAAATGCGTGGCCCTGGAGAAGATCAGGCAGAAGTTGGGTGGGGAAGTGGAAGACATGCAAATGCAAGTGGAACAGGCCCAGGCTCTGGCTGCTGCCATGGAGAAGAAGCAGAAGAACTTCGACAAGATCGTCGGGGAATGGAAGATGAAAGTGGACGACCTCACCGTGGAACTGGATGCTTCCCAGAAGGAATGCCGCAACTATTCCACTGAGCTCTTCCGCATCAAGGCTGGCTATGACGAGAGCCAGGAACAACTTGAATCAGTTAAGAGGGAGAACAAGAACCTCGCCGGTGAGCCATTCACTAAAAGTCATAAAACGAAACCCGGGATCAAGTGCAGCAAGAAAACAGCCTCGTTATCCCTTCTTTCTTTGCACAGATGAGATCAAGGACTTGATGGATCAGATGACGGATTCTGGAAGAAACCTTCACGAGATCGAGAAGGCAAGGAAGAGACTGGAAGTGGAAAAGGAGGAACTCCAGGCGGCATTGGAAGAAGCCGAGGCAGCATTGGAACAAGAGGAAAACAAAGTCCTCAGGGGACAACTGGAACTCAGCCAGGTCCGCCAGGAAATCGACAGGAGAATCCAAGAGAAGGAGGAAGAATTCGAAAACACAAGGCAAGCATTAGGGGATTAAAATCAGTTTTTCTCTTCAGTCTTTCATGAAGCATTCATATTGACTGTGCATGCTTGTATAGGAAGAACCACCAGAGGGCAATCGATTCGATGCAGGCAAGCTTGGAAGCCGAGGCCAAGGGCAAGGCAGAGGCTCTTCGCATGAAGAAGAAACTGGAACAGGACATCAACGAGCTGGAGATCGCCCTCGACCATGCCAACAAGGTGACAAAACCGCACATGACCAGCAATCTCTCTTCTCTCTTCATTGATAACAATGATGCACAAAAAATTTGCAGGCCAATGCCGAGGCTCAGAAGAACATCAAGAAGTACCAGACCCAGATCAAGGATCTGCAGACTCTGTTGGAGGAAGAAGGCCGCATCCGAGAGGACCTCCGAGAACAGCTTGGTATCTCCGAGAGGAAAGCCAATGCCTTGCACGCGGAACTGGAGGAAAGCCGCACACTGCTGGAACAGGCAGACCGAGGCCGAAAGCAGGCGGAAACCGAACTGGCCGAGGCTCACGATCACCTCAACGAACTCAGCGCCCAGCATGCTTCCATGTCCATGGCTAAGAGGAAGCTGGAGGGAGAACTCCAGGCCCTTCATGTCAGTTCACGTCCTTTCCCGAACGAAAAACCCAACGATAACCCCTCTTAACATGGAAAACATGGAATCGTTTCAGGCTGACTTGGACGAGATGCTGAACGAAGCCAAGAACAGCGAGGAGAAGGCTAAGCGCGCCATGGTGGATGCCGCTCGTCTGGCCGACGAGCTCAGGGCGGAACAGGAGCATGCAAGCCAGCAAGAGAAGATGAGGAAGGCTCTGGAACAGCAGGTGAAGGAGCTGCAGGTCCGCGTGGATGAGGCCGAGGCAGCTGCTCTCAAGGGCGGTCGCAAGACTATCCAGAAACTCGAAGAAAGGGTCAGGGCCTTGGAGAGCGAGCTGGACGGTGAACAGAGACGACATGCCGAAGCTCAGAAGAACCTCCGCAAATCCGAACGCCGAATCAAGGAACTCACCTTCCAGGTAAATACGCAGCTATATCGATAGCATGTAAATGTTTTTTTCTTTAAAATCTAGAATGTAGGAAACCGAGTAGCAGTGAGGCCTCATTGAAAAGAAAATCGGAAGCTCCATCGTAACAGTATCTAATTCTTTCCTTCCTCCTAATTACCTTCAGTTCAGCCTCATCACGAGAAAATATCCCTTTTCTATGCGCGTTATCCATACTCACCATGACTGGCAAGCAGCGAAATAAAAACAATGCTTCTTTGGATCATAGGCTGACGAGGACAGGAAGAACCACGAACGCATGCAGGACCTCGTGGACAAACTGCAGCAAAAGATCAAGACCTACAAGAGGCAGATCGAGGAGGCCGAAGAGATCGCCGCCCTCAACCTGGCTAAATTCCGCAAGGCTCAGCAGGAGCTTGAGGAATCCGAAGAGAGGGTAGACTTGGCCGAGACGGCTCTGTCCAAGCTACGCGCTCGGGGACGCGCGGGATCTGCCACCAGGGTCTCTCCTGGACCTTCTGGAGTGAGTGCTCCGGCCCGGATCAGCCAGATTTCTTTATTTTCTCCTTCCTTCTCCCCCAAGAATTTCGATGGTTTCCTTCATCCTTCTCATTCTCCCCGTTCAGCCGAGCAAGAGTCGAGCTAGAAGAGTGGAACCAGCCATGGATTAAATTCTATTTCCGCCCCTATCTCTTTCTTCATGCTGTAATTATTTCGTAAGTTTCTTTGAAAATTGAAAAAGAGGGGAAGAAAAACCAATCGCCTGCGGAGTTGTAGTGGAGTGGAGAGCCAATCGCTGTCTTCTCTTTAGAATCTTCTGTCTGTCTCCTTCATTGTATGCCCCCAAAATAGTATAGTAGTAGTGCAGATAGTTCTAGAGCTGAATAGTTGATTTATGTAGTTTCCCTATGTAGCAGCTCTGTAGGGATTCCCTATCGAGGAACAGGGCCTCCTTTTCCTCTTCGAGATATCGCAACATGTAGCATCGTATTTTCATGTGATTCGGATAGTGTCATACCATAGTACAGCAGTCGTACATCCAATAATACTCGGTGCAGTCACGGTCAAAAAATGAAAAGAATAAAACCTAGGACATTTTTCGATGTCAGAGGGATTTCTCGATGGGAATACGTGGTAGAAGGGAACAGACTGCAATCACAATCACAAGTAATTCACTGACTCCCAATATCCCACAACGAAATCCCTCGGAAGATAAAAAATGTCCAAGGGTTTTTCTCTTTGGCCATGATTACATCCCCATTCATACATCCTCCATCCATCCATCCATTCATTCATTCATAATGCGGCTGTATGCCATGAAATATGTCTATGAAACTGACAACATGTATCCAATATCTCACGATTTTCTCGCAAAAACCTTTCGCTGAGTCTTCCTTCCATTTTGCTCTTCAATTAATTATGAATGTAGTCTAACTGGTATTTTCACACAAGAAATCTTTCAACGCATACGGCCGGCCTCAAGCCATGACACGAAATTCTAATGAGGGGAATTTATTTCTTGTCTTCCTCCAGGCATCGACGACTCGCCATCACAAGAAGATGACATCAGACTCGACCTACATGCGAACGATGGAATATCGTGCCGAAGCAGAGCAATGAACTCACTCACTCACTCTCCTTCTCCTATCTCTCTCTCTCTCATATGCCGAACTGGCCGGATGGGAATTCATGCTCAGTGATTTTGAGAACATTTCTTGTCGGCACTGGATTTCATTGACAAGCTCCTCGCTCTCTCTTATTTATCCTCTGCTTTTCTCCCTCCCTTGGTGATGGTGACGATCATTTTCTCTTTCCTTATTTCTGTCTCTCTCTCTTCTGTCTCCACGTGTTTGTGCTGTGTTCGATTGACTGCATGGACCTAGCCCTCTAGCACGGAAGTAAAGATCATATTCTGATCCCCTCTCAAGCGACCCTGTTCTTCTTCTGATAAAATAGTCTTTTTTTCTGGGGGTGTATACTATCAAATTTTCATTCCAAACGCGACAGCAGACTTGAAAATTATTTAAAAGAACGGCAAGAAGGAGCTGTCAAACGATGAGTGTCAACTAGTCATTCTGGAGTGTTTCTTCTGCCATATCTGACTACCTAATGAGCAGAGGAATGCTTCATTATTATACTTTTTCCCTCCGTTGTGTTTTTTCCCCTTCTCATTTTCGATAGTCTCTCTCTCCCCCTCATTTTCCTCTTCACCTTTCTTCCCTGATTCATGTCCTGTACATGTCCTCAGCTGAATTATTGGTGCTGTAATTGCTCCTTGGTTGTATTCATCATTATTATCTCACTGAATACCATGTGTATGAGAAGCAATAAACCTGTTGGGCTGGGATTCATTCTCCAAAAGTTTTCTCAACGGAACCCCCCCCCCCCCCCGAGGACGACAGAAGAGGACAATGAGGGGAAGGCGGGACGAAATCAAGCAGGGAAAGGGAATAGTGAAGAAGGATCGAAGAAAGTAAAGGAAGATGGACACTCACAATTGTCGACTTCCTCGCTAGCTGGCCTTTGTGCAAGATCGCCTGTGAATCCTCCACAACCACTAATATAAAATTGAGATATTTCGTCTTTTGATGCTTTTACACCTCTGACAATGCGTTTGAATATACTGTATCCCACGAACTCCAACCCAGTAGTACGCACACCTGCATTGAGATAATTATGACTTCAATTACATATAAATATATATCCTTACGATACAAAGCAATGAACACGATACGACAAAATCGACAACACCATGATCATCTCGCTCAGGGGTGCATCGATGACGTATGCACATCACGTGTGCTCGTCAGTGTCAAACGCAGTTGAAAGTCCCTTGCTAAGAAATGTACATTCACGTAGGCCTACAGGGTGATTCAAGGCACCGACATGCTATCGAAGAGAAGCTTTCGCCTCACAATGAGGGATGTGAGAATGAGAATTGTGGAATGAGAAATTATCTTGTTGAAGGATGACATGGTCCAGACGCTGCCTGTTAGAGAACTGCTAAAATTCGCAACATGCGTGCGTAGCATGGATCATTGCATTTCGGAGAAAGCATCCTTAGCCGAGGTTTTGCAACGGTACGGACACCCCGATCTCCAGATCTCATTCCAGCTAACAGGGTTTCTGAATTCACGTGTGTACCGTCACCATTTGACACACTTCATGGGAATAAAGCATGCCATCCGCCATGAAGTTCGGCATATTTATCTTGCCCAGCATCGCAGTGCTGCGTCCAATTTTCCCTTGTGAATGGCTGTCCCTGCTGAAACGAATGTTGGCCACATCGTACGCGTGTCATCCTAGCACTTACTCCGTTTCCAATGTTCTGGATCAATTACGAAGAAACATTCGCTAATCGCACTCATTTTCCATCCTTTATTATAAAGTCTCTGTTGCTCTTCATGCTACACCTAAGAGTTCAGGCGGGGGGGAGGGGGGGGGGCGCTAATAAAATAAATTGATACCAAATACGTCACAAAAATCAAGTGACTTTTTAAAATCAAGCTGTACATTTTCTCTAAGTGAGTATTTCTGGCATACATCTTCAGACGCCAAATCGAATTCCCGTAGGGAATGGGGTCGGGGGGGGGGGGGGACAAATCAGAATGTATCAATATTAATGAGCACAAGCATTTGCATAGTGGGAAAATGCAGCCACAATGCACTATACTGAAATACAAGGTGCTCAAAATTACCATACTTGCATGATGGCTTGTATTTGCACAAGCCGTCAGGGCAGCTGGTCCTGACCTAGCTTGGCCAGACCCAATGTGAAGGAAGGGATTTGGGATAAGGTGAGGAAAGGAATGGGGTCTGCAAAAAATGACTCTGATTTCCTAAAAACGCCATTTATATCACAGATAAAACAGCAAAGCGAACTACAGCAATGTCACAGGCACAACAACTGCACAGTGAACACCTCAAAAAGGGGAATTCATGCCCAACTTTGTGCCGAATGCAAGCCGAGCTCTCTTGAGATATCTTACATTCACCCTAGGATGAAAGAAAAAATTCATAATCAGTGAAACTAACTCCACTGACATTCACTTCAATAGGAATACTGCAATACTCACTTAATCTCATGTCGTTTGAATGCTTCATTGAAGGCAATCAATGGCAGAGGCCAGATGAATCCCAAGAGCCAAGAAAATAGAGGGATGCCTGGGATTACAACTTCTGCATCCTTTGATATGAAGATTTCAGCAGTGGAATACAGCACCTGCAAGATAATGCTAAGGCAAGAAAACATAAATTTACAATCTCTTTGTGTCGTGGCTTCCTGGTGGGGAAAAGATGATAGAACCACTGCAAACTGAACCTGATCATAGAGCAGATGACCCATGCCCGAGATGAAAGTGGCGATCGATGCCACACGTTCTCCATGCGATGAACAAAACATGCTGAAATCAAAGCTACAAACAAAAACGAGAGGATCTCAGAATGAGACACCCTAATGATCATCAGAATGATAGAACCATGAAAGAGGGACAAACCCATGTAGAAGACAAAGAGGCAAGTCACATAATTCTGGGCTATCAGGAGCCCAATTGCCGACACACCATAAGACCATCCACCCCAGGGATGAGTGGAGTCTTCAGGATAAACAAGATTACAGTGGGAAAAGAGGCCCTCACAGAAAGAGCTCAGTGTGAGTGTGAACACAAACACCAGAATGATGATGGATGGCAGGAATTTGGCTCCATAACACCATAAAATGTACTTCAACAACTGGAATAATAAATAAGTTTCCTTCATCAGAGATTTTATATGTGAGAATATTCAATCATTTTGAAGACATGTTTTCTGAAGGATGTATACCTCAGAGTTGAGATGGAGCTGAAGCTTGGCCATAGGCTCAGTTATAAGATTCTGGTCTGGAGACCACTTAAGAGCAAGCGGTATGCACTGGATAGGTATGATGACAAGAGACAACCAGCACACATGAGCAGGACTCAGGATTGGAGGCAATAGTATAACAGCACTAATGACCTGAAGAAGTGCCAGGGATATTGAAGCTGTGAGCCAGAGTTGAAGACAGTTCCTTGTTCCTTGCATCCATGCACGTGCCTGTGTTGGATGGTTAACTGGCTATCTCTCATCTCATGTAAGATTTGAATAATTATAGAAGAAACAGTTAAAAGGAGCTATTACCTCCAAAATGAGGAAGGACAGGGGAAGTGAGTCTCCAACATGGAAGTTCAAAGCACATGGAAGGGAAGTGAGAGCATGGGAAACTTCTGTTGGAGGTGGTTCACTTTCCTTAGCGGGTACTTGGTACGAAGGAATCTTCATGCATACTTGTGGGTAAAGAGGTACAACTCCTAGTCTGGAGAAAGAAGGATGAAGGATGAGGTACAACTGAGTTGACCAGTCATAATGACAGTCATGCACACAGAGAATCTAAACTCAAGGCATACGCAGCATCGGCCTGTAAGAACACATCGGTGTTGTGGATGCTGGCTGTGGATCCAACCACGCAGACAACTTGGCCATACTCCTGCATAATGCTCAGCATCTCCTTGCAGGCCTCAGCTGTGCAGTCAGTGAAGAGTGAAACCTGCAGAGGTACATTATCCACTTGGGACAGGTGTGGACGGATGGCCTCGATTCCACGAGGGAGCTTTGCCTGTCAGTATGAAAAAACTGCATTTCATGGACCACTGAAGTCAAAATATGGGAAATTGCTTAGGAACTGTTCTCACTCGATTAGACATGTCGAATGGGACTGGAGCAGATCGCTCAGAACTCTCACTGAGATGACTAATACTCTCGGAAGAAGACAGATTTGAACCTATGATGCTTTCATGAGAATTGTTCAACAGAAGACCCTCATCTTCACTGCTCTCAATTGGGACTGGATTGTCTATATACCTAAGGGATCTCCTCATCACCTCACTCTCACATCGTTTCCTATAGACAGACCCACATAACAGCCAAAAATGCACCAGGTATACTTATATGCTGCACAATTTGCTCAGGAAACTGGGACTTTAAGAGTATGCCAGACCTCGGCTTTTCAGGAGGATGGAGATACATGTGATTGCTGCTATCCTCATTGTCAAGATGCACAGTAGGTCTTGGATCAAAAGGGACTGTTGATGGCTCAAAGTTCAGGTCACCTGGTGCTGAGTAGCTCTTCATCTTCTTCTCCTCCAATACCACCCTATTAAATGATGAAGCATAAGTAATCAGTAATCACCTCAGCTCAAATTCTGATGCAGAGACAGAACACTAGTTCAGCTGATATATATGCATAACATTTCTGGGTTAATTGAACAATGGATGTTATTTCTGAAAACGTACAGGGTAGGAGCTCTGTCACCTTCATACGATGGATGGTCATGTGACTCATCCCATGCACTTCTGCTTTCTGGTCTGCAAGAAATTTTGACCATCATTAGTAAACCATGTCATTCAGTGGCATCCGGAGTTTCCAGGCATTTTGCTTTGACAGTAAAACCACATGTCAAGGAGTTCACAGTCAAGGAGGACACACACTCCTCCCAGGTGCATTCTTTTCAACAGAGAGAAGCAAAAGCAAGCAAACATTCATGCCTCACTACATGAGACACCTCTGTGTGCATGGCTCTGCACTATAGCATCATTACGTCCTCAAAACAAAAAAAAAAAATCTTCAGCAATACTCTTCTACCCCTGGGTTCAGCATCAAACACAATTTTATGCAGAATTTACCTTTTACCACTCCCTAGTTTGAAAATTTTGTCATCGTCCATTCAAGAAAATGGGTGAGACTATACTTCCCCACTTCAGACAATAAACTAATATTCTGCAATAAAAAAGAGCTAGTGAGTAGAGAGTAGAGTAGTAGAGTAGAGATCCAACTCTTCAAAGTTGGATATATACTACTTCATAATTGACTCTAATTCAACTACACAGTGGACAAAAAAATAAGGGGGCACTTTAAAAATGTTCATGTTTTCTGTACACAAGTGAAAGTCAAATTCAGTTAAATTAAATTTAAAGTTAAATTTTAATCCCATTGTTATCTGTTGTCCTTGCTTTAGTGAAATCAGTTTGAAATTGCCTTAGAAAATCCTAAGATATGAGCATTTTAATATGTTCAGTCAGAAAATCTGCTGGCTAAATTGATGAAGCCATACCTAATGAGCATTTGACTCATGTGCTTGCTACTGTGCCAACGTGGCCTGTCTGAGGCTTCTCTTTCATAAACAGATAGTTCTTGAACATTTTTATCCATAAAGTTATTGAAGCCTCTTACAGTGAAGGCATCAATCAATGCATTCATTGAAAACATACAGGAAAAGTGGTCCCAGATTTTTTGGCTCGATGTGTGGCCCACTTTTGAAAATTACAATAATTTAAATATTTTTCTAAATTTTGGTATAGCAGAATAACAAAACTGCTGAATTTCAAAGTAAGGAAGTTCAAAAATTTTCTCTTATTACTTTGTGATTTGCAGTATGGTAGACTTAATCCTTCAAGAAATGCATACAAGTACATATTTCCATTGACTCATTGACATATTAAAGGGAAAATTGAAGGCAAATTTCAGGATTATCAAAATGTATACCTCAAGTACAGCACCATGCAGCAAACAGGACTGGCTGAACCTATAGGCTTCAAGATACCCCATAAGAAACTTACAGCTTCAAACCCTTTGCTTGATATTTGGATCATTAGGATCTACACAGCCATACTGATACTTGCTCAATACCAGCAAACAGGAAAGGGGCATGAACAATTCATTAGAGGGAACTAATCCAAGGCAGACAGTAAAGAAGTTGGCAAAAAGAGACAACTGTAGGAAATAGGGCAGGGATTGTATTTCAGCTCATAAATGACTTGTGAAGGTGTGAAGTAAGTGGATGAGCTGGCAGAGCAGGTAGTTCAACTTTTCACCTTTAATGTACACTTTTTCTCCTAATCACAGATCATGGAGCAAGCTCAGAAAATCAATTAAATTTAGAATTGGGTATATCAGAGCAAATATAGAATGGTATCATTTGCATGGTTGCCCAGAGCTCCATAGGTTAATTACCATTAAAAATTAAGATTTTCCATCCCATGACATCAACCTTTGCTTGTAGGTTTTGACTGAAACATGTGGTGGACCCTTCAAAGGTACTATGTGCACAAATTGATCAAAATCTCATGATATGTGGGAATGATTAGAATAGCCCACTGATTACTTGCAAGTGCATGGTTGCACATTGATATCCTGACATCTTCTTGTGTTTGGTGCATGTAATCAATCATTGTATTGGCCACAATTCTATGGAGTACCTCACTCAAGATAGGCCATGTATAACTTCAGCATAGAAAGTCCATTGAAGAAAAACTATTCCCCTGATCATTTTATTAACCAATGTCCTAACACCAGATTAGGTCTCCCTCAAAATATGCATATCAAGGGCATAAAGTTGTGATTGGCATAAAAGCATATAAGCCAGCAATGCTTAATAAGCATTTAATCATCCAGGGCAGTAAAAGTATTGCTGGTACAGTGCAAAATGCATGTAACCATTAGCCACTTTAAAAAATGATCTAACCATGCCTTTATTCTAATGGATTACTGAAAGGACATTCAGCTGCCTATACCTATGTCGATCAGAGAGGAGTGAGATGTGACAATTCCAGCCACTTTCCAGACCCATCTTCTCAGAGAAGACTCGACTGCGAAGCTCATTTTCCTTGCTGAAGTGAACAAATCTAATACAGGCTCGATCAAGGACCTCAATGAGCCTTACAGCCTCTAAGCGGGCTTGGTATTGCATTGTGACTATGCCAAGGAAGATCTGTTTCTGTTGTGCACGGGCACATCCCTCTGCATCATCTACTTCATCCAGCTCTCCATCATTTGTGCAAAGGAGGGAATCTAAAGCAAGGGACAAGAATTGCCTCAAACAAGCAGTATAACTACATTGTGGAGATGCAAGATGGTGCAACCATACCAGTGCTAACATGCTGGCCAAGTAGGGTCTTTAATCGTCCTTGACCAGTGATGTTTTCCCATGGGACTGAAGCACTGGGGGCTGGAGAAGCAAGGGTTTTGGGGAGTCTACCATCAGCTGGAAGTTCCAGGTACTGCATACATACAGTAGGACTCAGATGAGTCATCATTGGACGATATGCAAATGCTGTGCAGTAGGCTGTCAGGCTGCTTCGGTGATAGAAATCCAAAATCTTCTTCCTGAACAAAAAATGTCAAGGGCACAAAGAGGAGAGAATATAAAATAGTACTGAAGAAACCGTAATCTCTGGGCCTTCCTTTTCCCCACCTGAGATTGTTGGTAAGAGGAAAAAGGTCCTTGCCATCCCAGACATCAGAACATGAGTCAAGAATGATATCAGCAGTTCCTTGAGACATGAGTTGATTCATCCCTGAGGGCAAATCCTTGACAACAACAGCAACCATGTGTGGGAATGGAAACTTGAGCTTTGTGTAGGCCAGGCTCTTGGCAAGGCGATTGCTCCGCACCAACTCCTCTTGCTGCTTCCAATAAGAATTATTCTTTAATTTTAATGTATTTACAATAAATGTGCTCTTTTCCAGATGAAAGAAAAAACAAAGCATCAAATTTCTTGCCTTCATCCTCACAAAATGGTTGTGAAAAATTAATCTGTTCATCTATACATGAGTAGCCAGGACAAGAAGACAAGATCAGCTCACTTCAAGTGTGAAGATAAAGAAACTCTCCAGATGCATGTGCAAAATTCTGCATGGCTGTTAAGTGGGCATTTTTCCTCACTTGTCTTTTCACTTTGATTTTGACCATGCCCTCTTATCAAAATGGTGGTTTTCATAAAACATGCAGAAAAATAGATTCTAACTAATTTCCATGATCATGGCTGATTTATTTGAGGAGAGATCCTTGAATAAGAACCCAGCTTGGATGTGATCAGTCAGAAATCATGGATATTCATGTGTCATACAACAAATGGCAGGTGATATGGTTCAAATCCAGTGAATGTTGCCATGAGCCCTTTCAGGAAAGGTTGAAGTTACTTGAAATGGCTCCTAAAATATTTGATGTGCAATTTTTAATGCATCACCATCATGCAAGCTTACTTTACTAAACAGTGTTTAGTAAACAATGTGTAATCTTTTCTTCATGATAACAGAATTGCAACTTGTCAAAGAAAGCTTATTTCTGCTGCCACTGGCTTAAACTTTGAGCCAGCACCTAGGATTCAGGTCTTCTTTTTGTATAGAAGCATTGGCAAGATCATATTTACAATGGGCCATGAAATAATAGACCCCCCCCCCCCCCCCCACAGCAAAGTACATCATGGTAATTGCTGAAGCCAGCAGAAGAGTTTACTCTGAGTATGTTTCTTCATCTGTAGGGTATATTTATTGCAGGTTTACTTATTATTGACAATGAATAAAAACTATAGATTGATTGCATTTGTGCAGGGAATTCCTGAGTGACATGAAATGCTGGTGCAGTTTTCAGTCTTTTGTTCCTTCTTGAGATCATACCCTGTTGTTTGAAATGCAAAATTGTGAATGCATCATGTTCCGAAATTTGCCTACATAATACAGAGAAAAGTGAGGAATTCAGTCCTGCCATAGTATTTTCTGCATTTGTTTCAGTTTCATCTGAAAAGGGGGGAGTTATCATTTTGTGGGCCCTTGTATATGGGCATTCAGCAGAAAACATACTTCTCATGTGGAGGCCAAGTTCCTTTGAGGATTTGGTAAAATTGCCACAGCCTAATTCTTGCATTATCATCCTGGCACATTTGATTCTTCTCTGTGAACCATGGTCCAAGGTACTGAAAAGCTAGTACCTTCAATAAGTTATCCTGAATGGTTTTGTAGCAGTGAGTCATTACTTACTTTAACAGCATCTCAGACTTCTACACATTCTGGACATTCTGCATGCTTGGAGCTGAGCAGCTCTTGAGCCCACTGACAATGACCTATAGGTCTTCACATGACTGGGCAAACAAGATCAGCATGATGCAGATTTCTGAAGTGAGTGTCTTCACTCAAGATACTTTTTTGCGCAATTCAAGGTAATGGTCTACTAGGTAGAAAAACCTGAAAATTGACAAAGTTCAATTCATATTCGTTTTCTGATGCTCTGATATCAATTTCCTTGACCTTCTTGAAAGGAGAAATAAATGTCATGTATTGAATGGGGAATAAGTAATCAGACCAGTTTTCAAGGGCCATATCTCTTATATCAATCATGGAGGGAACTTATAATTTTTGGGACTGATTAAACACATCTAGATGTGTTGAGGTAACTTAAAATCTACATCAAATGTAAACCAGATAAAAATGACAATAAAATTCTTGAAGATTTGACATTTCTGAATTTCAGCAACCTATAACTCATGTCTACAAAGAACGTCGAAGATTGGCTGTTTACATAGAGGTTTATACTTCAGGATAAAATTTGTTGCCTTTGAATGTAGGAGATGTACATAATAAAAATGAAAACATTTTTTTTTAGGAAAAAGACATTTCAGGGGTTGACAAGAACCTGAAAAATATCAATTAACATGATATTCCTAACAAAGCATGATTTTTCAGAGACCTATTTCCAATTAAAATTAAACAGCAACTTTAGAAGTTACATTTAATCAAAGTTTGGCTATTTCAATAAATTAGACTTCATACGATTTTTAAAGTTCATAATTTGAAAACTATTTGTCAAAGGAAGTTGTAATTTTGGCAGTAAAGTTTTTTCATCAGTATCTTTGAATAAGAAATCACCCAAAAGAACGACCCAATATGGAATTTTTTGTCATATATAGTGCAGTGATTGCATGCACATGGAAAAAAAATTGAAATAATCTCCATCTTTAGCACCCTCAACATTTATGTTCTATCAGTGTTCATCAGATGTCAAAAGGATGGCAATTATGAATAAAAAATTCAGAATGAAACTGCTCACTTTGCTTTTAATTTGACAGAAGTGAGGGGAAAGAAGCCTTGAAGGAACAGTTACTTCTAATCTTCAAATGAGAAGGGAATATAACAAATGCACAGGAAAACAAGGAGAAAATTGTGCAAAATGCTAGTTGTCCATGATTAAGAGATGAAAGACTCACCACATGCCGGAAAGTTGCCAGCTGCTCTTGTAGTTCAAAGATCTTAGTAGCAGAGTCAGCAAAACCAATTTGTCTTGACAGTCCACATAGGCACCTTTGGATGGCATTGAAAGAAAACGTGGTAATTAGCAGAGAGAACTGCAAATTGTTCTTCTCTGATCATTCATGTAAATCTCCACTAAAGAACGACACTGCTTTTCAGTGGCAAGTCTCTGCTCTTTGAAAAAATAAATGAAGCTCTTTGGGCAATCACCTTAATGTCTGATTCTGTGCAGGTGTCAGGACAAAGCTTTTACCAATTTACACAATAACTCTACAGCTTCAAACTTCATGAGAGTTGGAAATCACAATATAACATTCACATAAATTCTGTTTATAGAACAATTCTTATACACTTTTAGGCAGTAATATGAGATGAGATTCATCCAGTACCATAACATATGGACTGTTTAAGAAACAAATCAAACATTTGGAAACTTTTGTGAAGTCACATAAAATGGAGTGGATGATCATCTCCTTTGCTCACACCACTAAACATCAACTACCACAAATGCACTATTTCCTGGTATTCTCTTGTGTTCTCCTTCTCCCACTTTCTCATCACATCCCCTATTATGCTGTTATTTATTAGGCATCACATATAATGGTACACTCACAGTAGGCTGCTTCTTGATGAACTTAACTCACCCAACTTATTAGATTTTCTTTTGACTATAGCTGAGCCATATAAACAAAATCAGGATTTATTGTCATAATCAGTTTGAGGATTAAAACCAAGTAAGTGGAATTTTTTTTAGGGCATACCAAAGAAAATGAATATTCAAGCAATTCTTGGGAAATTGCCTGAGATGATTCCCAGATCCCAACATCATCTTGTGGCATTAGGCCAAAAAAAAAGCCTTTGATTTTACTAAAGCAACAAGAAACCCCACAAAGCTTTTAGCAAATACAGCTGTTCCTCCAAACCTCTTCACACATGCACTCCCTTACAAATACAGGTATTGATTTGCATCTCCCAGGGAGTCATGCCCCAAAGAATGAGTTAGGAGAGGAGTGTTGAATGTATGATGCATGCATATCCATCTAGTGCCACATGAGCATATTCTTATGTATGCATGTCAATGGTATACAGAAGCAGATCCAAAAATCAGATGCCAGTAAAAACCTTACAATTTTCAATGTGACTTGGAAGGATTGATTCAAGGATAATCATGCAAAAGGGTCAGTTTGAAGGAGAGATCCATTTATCAATATCCTCAATGCCATCATAGAGTACACTCATGGAATTATCACTGGCACTGCCCTCACTACTTTTCCACCCTAAAGTTAGAAAACTGGTCTGGGTAAATTGAAACTATAACAACCCTTTAGTACAAACACATGCAAGCACATCATGAGCTGACATACTGAAGATACTTCAGAGCCGTTTCAAGTGAAAAGCCCTGCATCACCCAGATGCCAATCTAAACCAGAAGAAGCCTCTCTTTGAATGCTCACAGAAAGGGAGATCAGGAAAATGCAGAAAAGTTACTCTTCATTGGAGTTAATTTCAAGTAAATGAAACAGTGCTGATGAATCTTCAATATGGTTTTATGCTGAAATATTGGCAAATATCATATCGGCTAAATACAGTAAAACCTTGCTAGTCTGAACTAATTGGGGGAGGGGGGGGGGGGGGGGCCTGATTAGCCGAAAGTACGGACAATCTGGAATACAGTGAAACCTCGCTAATCTGGACCCTGCTGGTCTGGACTTCTTTTTTTCCTATATATTTCGGATTGTCCATACTTTCAGCTACTCCTGACCCGCTCCCCCCCCTAGTTTGGACTAGTGAGGTTTTACTGTATTTGTATATAGAAATAGACTGATACTGGATTTGACCGATTTTGCCAATTCTGATATTGGCTGATATATGAAGCCAATAGCCGATATGATATTTGCCAATATTTCAGCATAAAACCATATTGAAGATTCATCAGCACTGTTTCATTTACTTGAAATTAACTCCAATGAAGAGTAACTTTTCTGCATTTTCCTGATCTCCCTTTCGTGGAACATCTCTTGAAATACTCCTGTAAGATACTGATCAGCAGGAAATCCTTCAAGAGGAATTCTTGAGCATACCTTGACTGTGATTCAGGAATTGGCTTCTTCATCCATTGTCCTCCACCAAAGGTCATGTATTCTCCTTATTGAGGAAGAACTTGTTAGTTTTTATACACCTGGGATCAGAGTGGTGCCACTTTTTCAGTCTGCTGAACATGTAGTGTTGACTGTTGCTGTCCTAGTGGTGGTCTGAAGCAGGCCTTGAACCTAGACCTACCACATCACCTATGGGGCCTCACCTATTACTTTCCACTTGGTTGGCTTGCAAGCTGCTTTTAAATTTCCATATCTTCCTCCCTTCTTTCCATTCATTTCTCATTTGCATCATATAGAGATGGATGATGATTGCAATGATGATTTGAGGCATTTCTCACTTTGGCAGCTAATGACCTCAAGTTAAAATTTACAGGACGAAGAACAATTTCTTAGAATCTTTATCCACTTGAAAGAATTCCCACGAATTTTGGTGTAGGGATATCGCCATTCCAACTCGTCCCCCCCTCCAGTTCAATTTTTTTCCCGTTCACTTATTTGAAACGAAGAACAGAACTGTGTCTGAGACACTCTGGAACTGGTTACTTAACTAACTAGATAAGCGGTAGGTAAAAATTTTAGAAAGGGTGCTTAGTCACTTTTTCTCGACGGCTGAGACTCACTGTTGGTATCAATGTCTGCGTCGCGAAAGAGAATGGTTCTCTCCGATGCTCTTTTCCGAGTAAAAATTTCAGAGTGCTTTGGCAGGTGACAAACCCAGTTTTTTCCCCCTTCTTTTCGTAAAGTCTGCGCGTAAAATTGGTGACTTCCTTTAATTGGAATTCCCGGAAAAGTTGAAGACGAAAGGAGAAGCCTCTCCGATAAAATGGGGATATGTTTGAGATCTGTGTTTCGCACGTCTCATGACTCTTGCTGCCCCTTCCTCCTGTGTTCAGCATCCCGCAATCCCTTTCCACGAAATCTGACTCTATTTTTAATTAGTATTTTTTCAATCCCACTCTCCAATGTCTCGCCCACTTCGACGGTTTTGGCTTGCTTTCTTTATCTTCACATATGTTAGGAACCTGAACTGACACGTGCTCAGCCGCTAGTGCCGGTCGTTTCAAACCACCGTCACCAACACTGCTAATCTTTCAGCAATGACCGTCAAAATAAAGTAACACCAAGCAGTCGAGCTATATTCATTCAATTTGGTAAAGCAACCAGATTCACCAGACTTGTATCCACCAAAGACGATAATATATTTGAGTGTCAAGGACTTCGGGAGAATCTACAGAATAAAAACTTGCAAGCAGCCCAAACTGAACATACATGTATTGCTGCACGAAGAGGGCATATACGCGACTGTGTCGCGTACGTGCTATGAAGGATGTGAAGTGGCTATGAAGGTGACGATGCATAATTTTTCAATAGAAATCCGACTTCAAGTGAGTCGATTGAATTGGCAGATTGGAGTCTCTTGTTCTATTAAATTATGTGATGTAGCGAACGGCCTTTATGGATTCGAAATGATTCGGCCTCTGGCCCAACGAGTTCCGAAACCAGATTTCAAGGATATACCTCCACTTCTTCTTGGTGTCATGGTTTTTTTTTGTTGGAGATTAGATGCCATCGGGTGAGCATAAGCCCCGAGAAGAACGAAACATTTTAAAAGCTTCAGCAGGCAAGCATTGGAAATATCGAGGTCGAACGGGGTCCTTTGGACAAGTTTAGGCCTAAGCTCACGCTACGTTTTAGCCTACGTTTTAGACCCTGGTTAAATGGGATGGTTGACGTAAGGCAGCAGCCCAAAAATTATAAACGAGGGCTGTTCATTTAATTCGCGGACAGGGTCAGGCAAGGGCAAGAGTCCCCCTCCCCGTGTCCGCAAATTAAATGAACAGCCCTCGTTCTTTTGGGCAATCAGCGAAACCCAACCCTTAGGACGAATGTCTATTGCTTTAGCCGCTTTAGCCCGTAGCCGTGAATACGCCTGACTTCTATGTACGAGAATAAGAACGGAAGCAGAGCGAAACACTAGCAGTTCCTCGCCTCTCGATGATCCCGTTTTGGCCAAAACACTCATACGCCAGGGAGAGGAAGAGCTAGTCCTAGTCATATTTTCTTGTACTGGAAGATTACACAGAACTGTATTATTGATATCGAAAAAATCGGAATGCACGAAAGAGCCGATATGAATGCTCACTGATATGCACATATCGGTCGATCTCTACTTGTACAGTATATCCAGAACAGTTTCCATAGCAGCACTTGTCTAATTGCTGTATGTTCAAATACCAAAGAGACTAAGACTAGCATATACAAAATGGATTAGCATATAGATATATGATATATAAGGAGAAAAAGTGGTCATACCCACGATTGAAAACAGGGAGAGTCTCGTCAATGAGGTAAGGGAAGTGGACGGGGAAAGAACTGAAGCGTCTCCTACTTGGAACCAAGGCAGTGCTATGGAGAACATGTTGGGAGCAAGGAAGAGAGAAAAAACACACCATCCAAGCAGTCACTGCATTCTGCCATTCTCTACAGCTCATGCCATGCTGTTATTGCTATATTAAACTACATGAAAAGTCTCAGACCCAAGTCCCACGCATCTACTGCCAAGGAGGGGTTCGCTAATCTTGAATCTCATGTCCTGAATTACATTTGGCATTAATGCCTATTGCAGTGCAACATCATCCCCTCTCCCCCCTTAACCTTAACCTTATGCATTCAAAACCCAGGTTTAAGAAAGATTTCAATCTCCAAATAGAATCTCGAACAAAAAGTTATGACTCTTGGGAACACAGAAAATTGTAACCAACTCAAGGAGAAAGTTAAAAATTACAGAAACTTTTTTATTACTGATTATATACACTATGATTATATACACTACTGGCCAATAAAATTTCCTATCTTTAAAATTTCTCTCGGGGCCTAGTAACTATGGCAGCAAAACATCAATAACTTGATTGCAAAATAATGCTGATAATCTAGCTTAATAATCTTCAAGAATGAGATTACATAAATCTGTGGGATTTTCTATAACAGAGGTAACTGAATTAAAGAAATAGGAACACAGATTGTTTAGAGTACACTTGCACAACATCAGTATAGTGCAGCTAAATTATCTATCCCCTTCAACTTCTTAGACTTGGTGCTGATCAACCAACTTAATTATCTTCAAGAAGTTAATTTCCCAGATGCTTGCCCATTGCTGTTTCACAGGATTCTGAGAAACAATGTAAGCACAGGAAGTGTACACATTTGTTGGGGAATAAATTTGTTGATCTTATTCTCTTCCACCAGTTCAACAGCAAAAAAGTTGTAAGTGATGAAAGAAAAACATATTAATGAAAATGAAAGAAGGAAGGCATGCACAAATACAGCTGATACTCAAGTAGAAAAAATACAGCAGAAATAAGAGATGTCATCAATCATAACTCCATGCTATGAACCAGGATTTCTCCATTTCCATTTATCACATTTTTTCAGAAATATATATTTTCACAAGTAACTTGTTGGCAGTAAATAATTTTCATGATAAAAAAAAGTAAGTTTTTTTGCATTTTCATATTTATTTTTCCAATTTTTTTTTTTTTACTATGTATTACTGTATCCAACTCAATGTTCAAATTTTCCATAACAAAAGCTGGAAAACCAAAATCCATCAGGGTTTGCTTAAAGAAAAGTACATCATGTTCAGAAAGTGACTATCCAAGGGCAATTTTTTCCATAATGAAAATTGAAGTAGTCATTTACCTTGCATTTTAAACCCTTTCACTGCTGAGTTTTAATAGGCCTGCTGCATGTCCTTGGTTATTTTTTTGCTTTTTATTTTCTCAGGAACTTGTACAAATTTTTAACAGTTCCTTCTAAAATTGAGTGAGACTCAGGCTGCAAAATAACTTTTCCAGTTATAGGATAGTGAACATATGGAATGTGTCAGATGATCATATAGTGTTTGCCCCTTCTGTGACTTATTTTAAGAATATTCCATGTCAAATCAACACACTTGGAGGACATTTTTCAGGTGACCCCTTCTGATTTGGATGAAATTTGGTGTACCTATCAACAATGGTGAGAAACTAACCCACACCAAATATTGGGTTCATTAGACCCCTGGTTTTTCTAATGAGGTCACAAAATTTGAGGCTGAAATGCCTTATTCTCATACCCCAATTCAGTCTCCTCCTTGAAACTTCTGTCCCAATTAAGCTAGAGAGCTCATCTTAACTTCATTTCTTAGTTCTTTTCAGCCCTATCCATTGGCGTTAATACAATTTGGTGAATACTAAAAGTTATCATTTAGTAAGGAGGTTATGTTGATGACTTTGACCATGGCTACCTCTGGAAAACATTTTAACTTAGGCACTTCATAACTTTTGGAGATAATTAAAATAATTACAATATGATAAGATACAGGCTTGAGGCCTATGACGGCATCCTAACTTTGGAATACCAGCTAACCCATTTACACCCTCCCCCCGTAACACCAGCAAACACGAGAAGCCTTGGGAGACTCAATTTGGCCCATGGACTTATTCTGATACAACATCCAAGGTTTGGCCTTCACCATTGTGGATCTTTAACCCCTTAACTGGGAACTTTTGAACGCATATGTGCGGTGATTCCATTGAGAGATGGCAGGTGCCAGACCGCACATATGCGGTGAGTCCATTTAAGGGGTTAATGTCCCACATCCTTAGATGGGAGTGCCAAGTGCCTTCTCAAGCATGCTGGGGTTTGCACTTGAAAATAAACATGACCTGGTTGGGTTCAAACCTGCATACCCAGCCGTGGGAGGCAAGCACATTATCAACCAATCTATTGGCTCACTGGCTTAGAGCTGTTTGCATGAAATCCATTAAACAGAATATGCTCCACTTCATAATTGGAACCTATGGGAATGCATTTAACTAAGTCAATATTATTTAAATTAATTTCCATGTAAAAATAAGCACTTTAAATTAGATTCTATTTCATGCATACAAATGCTATGTATGTAGCATCGCATCTACATAAAAGAAGGTTTTTACTATAATGCTTGGAAGTGCAAAACTATAGTTGTCTTTGTGGCATGGCTTCAGCATATATGTGATGCCGATCAAGATGATAGCTGACAATGGTGAGCACTGCAAAAAATAATTATGCAGTTCTTCATTTAAAAAGAATAATAATGTACTTTTTATCAGCATTAAACTTAATTCTAATTTTTAAATGTTTATCGTACAAAATACTAGACATTGGATACTTAGCTGTACATTTGTAAGGCTAATCAAAATTGTTAAGAAATGAACAATTCCTGAAAGCATATGTTCCAATGGAGAATACATGAATTTACTGGACTTCTGTGGCCATAAGACACTGACAAGTGTAAACACCTTCACTCTTGTGGAAATGGATTTGCTTATTTGAAGGAGTCAGCTGGAGAAAGCAGCACTCCAGTGGAGATCCCATATTCTAGCATAAGATGGTTTGTGACATGTAAAAGTGGTGGACAAAGGTACTTAGCATATGTTCTTGAGAAATTTAAAGACAATCAGAAAATTCTTGTTCATTTCCTTCATCCACAGAGTCCAGCTTCTTCAACTTCTTATCCTCACAAATTTGATGAGCCAAGAGTATATCATAGGTCTTTTCACTTATTAACCCCTTTACAGAAACAGGACATATATACAAACTGTCCAATGTAGATACATGCATTGGCATGCCTTCAAATGAACTACCAGTACAGAGAATTTACCTTCAAAATGCTCTTTGGACTTGGTTCTCTAATGACTCTAGTTTAAATTTTTCTTTATTGTGTTTAGTTCCATCCAATCCATTAAACTTTTAAAATATTGATTAACTTTAAAGATAAACTCTAAAGATATTGCTGGATGCAGGTATGCTATTCGAAATCAATGGTACTCTCTTTCGTAGTTATCTCAAGAACTTCTGAAGAAGTCCAAAATAAAATTTAACATCGAGGTAGCTACATATCTTGCCTGCAAGCCATTCAATTTTTTTCAAAATCTAAAATGGCTGTTTATGGTAATATGAGGTCAAAGTCATTATGACCTCATTAAAGTTTACTCTTAGCACTTACTCAAACCCTAGTCACATGTTTGAAAGGGTTTTAAAAAGAGCTTTTGAACGAGCCCAAGAAGAGGTCTCTAACTCAAATAGAACAGAAGTTATGAGGGGAAGACTGCATCATAGTGCAGAAAGAAGGCATTTTGGCTCAAATTTTCATGACCTCATAACAGAGGAACAAAAAGTCAAATGAACCCAATAATTACTGTCACTTTCTAATAGGTACAAAAAAGCCTGTCAAATTTCATTCAAATCAGAGAAAGTCACCTTTTAACACCATGTTGATTTGATACATAAATAGGAATTAATTGAAGGCTTCAAGGAAAAAAAGGGAAGCAAAGTGGCATTGACTAAATGGTAGTGCTCCTACAAAAATATATATCTCTTCAAGATTGGTAGGTCTAGCACATATTTAAATGAATGCTCAACATTGACCCAGGATGTCATAATGGGCATCCTGACATTCCTACCCAAAACCTGAACTTGAACAAATTGGCATAACCTTTCTGACAGAATATCACTGAAAACTGTTCCATAAACTGTCTCTGGTCTTGTAGACTGCTCATCAGTTTGGAGTTCAGGCTCTGCACTTCTAGAAACATGCTTCTACCCACTGGATGGTGCAATTTTCATAGCCACAAGACACAAGCTGATTTGGGACTCCAGGGCTGGGTGCAATAGTGACAATTCCAAGCTCAGTTCACAATCACACCATGACACTTAGTGAAAACCCCAGGTACTATGAATAAGCAGACATCCCAAGGAGGAGTTTATGGACATATGGACCCACTCAAGTATACTTGAGTGCTGCAGTGAAAAGGTTCAAAATGACAATCTATAGACCTCAGAAGAATGTCACATTTTTTCTTCTTTCACTTTTGTGTGACTTTATAAATAACTCCTTTATAGGTCAACAAACATGTTTCTGAATGGTGCAAATAAAGAACTAATGGATCTTCTAACATTTTATGATTTTCTTGACTCACATTATCCTCCATAAAAAAAAGCTCAATAATTCATCTCTAAAATATCAAGTATGAGGCTAAAACGCTTGAGGAATGCAAAAGCTCCTTAGGACTCAGAACTTTCTTCACAGCAGAATTGGCCACTCTTTTACAGGAATATGCAAATGGAAAAGACTAATGTCAAGGAAATGAAGTTCATCAAGAATATTATCAGCTACAGCAGCCTACCATATCTTCTTCCTTTCTGAAAATAAATATAAAAATGAACATGGTGAAACACACAGTTGACTTAGTAAAATCAAAATATGGATCAGAGACATGAATCCTCAGTCACATCAAAATGAAAGAAGGAAAGATATTATTATGAGGTCTACAATCTACATTCACAGAATAAATGGTTACTTAAGGTTAAATAGGAAAAAAGTTGGCTGTAGATGGTCACTTTATGAACAACCTGTACGATATCCAAGCATCATGTGACCTATGAGCAGAAGCCACTCCACTTGTTTGACTCCATACAATACAGCATGTTCAAACTCTTGCCATACCTACGATTGATGACTGGAACAAGATTCTCATTATGAAGAGCCTCCCATGTGATATGTGAGCAGAACTGCATATAGTGATCCCGAGTTGCTTCATTGCAAGTGTTCAGGAGGATGGAAAGTCCCAAAGGCTTGAGAGAACTAAGGTGCTGCTTCCATGATGGATCATCAAAATGAAGTTGAAAGGGGGTATGAGGATCATGTGTCATGTCCAGGACCTCAGGTCGTAAATCTCCTCTTACATCTGGAGAGTAAGATAAAACTAGAAGATATCATCCTTATAACATATCCCTCTTTTCAGGCTAAAAGATGGATAGGAAAGCCCCAGCAACCTGAGAGTCGATGTAGATGGGCTGCACCTTCTCTTTCTCTATGCTCCTGGTGTACATGTTCATGTAATGACTTGCGAAGTCCATTGAAAAAGAAGACTTTGTCTGCAGTTGGATTTGGCCAGCTCAGGATGCCTTTCTTGTCCACACAGCAGAGAGCCTGCAATCCAATGAGAATAACATAAAGGCATGATAGTAACAATAAAAATGACTGGAAGTGTAAGTTATAAGGCATCACGCACAGAGAGTGAGGCAAGAACGTGGAGCAGATTAGAGCTAAGCCAAAGTTGTCCATCCTTTCCAAGACTGAGCTGGTATAGAGTATGCAACAAAAGTTGCTTATCCAGTTTGTATGGAGCATTGAATTCTTTCAAGGCTTCTATATCTTCAAAGACATCTCCTCTTGACTGAGTCTGTGACTCTTCTGCTCCATTCTGAAGAACACCATTTTATGCAATCAACACTTTATTAATTAACCTCATCATGAGGGTTACAGGGAATAAGAAATGTTAGTAACAGTATGACACTAACCTTGGCACTCAGAAACTGATGAAAACATACAAGTACCCGTGACATGCCCACCATGTTAAGTGCAATCCACACCATGGGGAACATGAGAGGAAGCAGAGGAATTGTGCACAATGCTGGATATAAGAGGAGAATTTCAATTAATTCTCCAGACCATTCAGCTGCATAATTGAGTCGCACAAGGTTGATCACAGCCACTCCAATCTAGAAATAAACATTGTAAAAACAACGGGCATGAATGAACTGGGTCATCCCATGGCATTTGAATAAGGAGTCTGTTTCATTTCAATAGGTCTATTGGTTGTCTTACTGCCACAATTGGGATGGCAAAAGTGTGAATGCAAGTGATCCATATCAGGTGTTGCTCATCTTCATATGCACTCTTTGGTCTCAGATGCCCCCTTGAAAGGCTGTGCCTCAGATGCTCAAGATAAGGGGTCTCAAGCATAATGTATGGATTAGCCTCCAGAGGCTGCCTGAGCTTTGGTACATTGTACATGTCAATCTTTTTCTCCATTGGCAAGGGAGAATAGATATCACCGAAGTGCAAGGATCTTTTCCCATCACCCTGCTCATCAGCTCCACTCTTCTGATAAAGACATTAAACAATTGATTTTCTCCAGAGCAATAAGCAAGCAATTCAGAAGTGATGATTGTCATGGTACAGGCATACACAGCTTGAAAACACAACTGACTTTTAACTGAGAGCAATGTCCAGGAACTTCCTGTCCTGGCCTCAAGAGAACAGTATCCCCTTCCACAAGGAGAGCCCATGGAAGATTTACCAGCTTTCCATCTCTAATTGTCCACTGGAGTGTGATGCATGGGCTTAGGGGCATATGAAGATGGGGATAGTTCTCTTCCTTCCAGCATATTGTTTCACTCCATCCTGTCCAAGCAAAAAACAAGTCAATCATTTTTTTTATAATGCTGCTGATAAGAAAAATAAGTGAGGGAAAGAGATATAGAAGGTACTCTTCAAGGAAGCTGAAAGAACTCTTGCTTTTTTGATCATCTCCCAATGCTTGTGTAGATGGAACCAACATACCAGCCATGTATTCAGCCCTCCAATTATAATGATAATGATAATCTCGAAGGGCAGGAAAGGAAACCTGGAAGCAAAAGAACAACAGATGATAGCTACTTTTTTTTGTTCATTTCACCTTTTACCAGAGAACCAATCCATGTATGGTTCCTACCTTGCAAGAGTGTCTAAGACTATTGAAAAGGCATTCAATTCAATAGTGAAAACCCATAGAAGCATGTTTGTAAAAAATCACTAGAAAACATGGGTAGGCTAGTTAATAAAGAGAATGATTATCGTAGAAGACTTTTTAAAATATAGCATCAATGCATGAAAGCCTTTATCAACCTAATGCCTCATCTTTCTATCTCCTATTCTAATTCCATGACATTGTCATAAGCCATAATTTGAGGCTATTTTTTATCCTTGCATAACAACCATTGAGAGCTGAGGATATTTTAACACATTCACGACCAGCGACTGCAGAACAATATGGGTTTAAAAACGTAATATTACAGTTCCTGGCATCAATGTGTTAAAAAGTTAAGAGCAAAGTTTTGATGTCATTTTTCATCCTCAAAGTTTGATTGGTTTCAGAGTTAGAATTGCATTCATTCTGAAAACCAATGTACTAACTTGAACTGGTGAAAAACAACTTACACAATCTTACTCATCACTTACTTTCCTCAGAAGACTCTAGAACAATATTATATGAATGGGAAGTGTTGTAGATGGAATGCAAGTTAGAATAAGTAATTCAGGGAATGAGACTAGGTAATGTGACATGTAGTCCAGAATGGTATAACAAAATGACAAGGACTTTCTGCCACATAATGTCTGTCATGCTTACTCATATAGAGTAGGATTGCACCTTCTCAATCTTATGCCTGGAGTGCTTAGCATCCAAAAGACCTGGGAGAGATGTCACACTTTCATGGCAAAAATGAAATAACATTTAAAAAATCAGACAAACATCCTGTTCAGAGCTCTACTGTAGGGAGTACTGAGGAGCATTAATAATAAAGCACTCAGTGAATCAAAACAAATAACTACATCAATCCATATGCCTTTAGGCTGCACTGACAGGGAGCTGGCATTGTGTGAAGGGGGTCAGCATGAATCAATTATTGATAATAAAAATTGGAGAGAACCAATGAGAAGATTCAGAATTAAGATACTTTCAGCTTCAGCTTAAACTTACCTTTCTTTGGGGAGGGTGAAGTAAGATGTGAGAAGAAATACACATTCTAAAAGAATGGTGATGAAAGAGAGAAGATTAAAGGCCATGATACTGTCCACACACAATCCTCCAAACCAGGACTCCTTCTTCCTGCAAATCACATAAAGTGAAGATAATCAAGTGAAGATAATTTTTGATCAATTGCAATCTTACTACTCTCTTCTGAATAGTGCCACATGTCATCCAAATGAACAACATCTGCTATCTCAAGATAACTGTTCCTGGCTAAATAAATGATTGAAATGGGAATGATTCAACTCCTACTTCTGCCACAGTTAGGGAAGGTTGCATTAAAAATTTAAATATCACTACTGTACTGTAGGTCTAAGCTACTTGTTATGGGGGAATGCATAAGTATACAATATTAAAACAGAGTCAGTGTTTATCAGGTGATGATAGGCACATTTCATTGCATGCTTAGGCCAGTAGACCTAGCATAAGAAAGCCATTCTTGTGAGATAAAGTGTTTTTAACTTGACTTCAACACTCATGCATGATGAACATCCCATGCACAAGTGTCCAAGTCCAGTGGAAAACATGGTATATGCAAAACCTAGGTATAACTATGATGGGCATTGCACTGCCAAAAGAAGCTATGCACTGAGAGCAAATTCCTGCTGCTCTGCTCATGATTGATGTATGTGTCTGAAATGGAGCACTTTAGTTCACAACCACAGATTTATACATGGGCAAATATGACATTTCAGTTTCCCAAAAGGGAATAGAAGAATCTGTCCCCTTTCTGGAAGTAAGATTAATTGAATAGAATTGCCTTTGTAACAAAGAGCACATGGTACATTGTCCAAGATGATTCAAGTAAATTCTGATCAATAGAATTAGAAGCAAGACTTGCCTCTCAAAATAATATATTTTGGAGATCTCACTATGGAAGGGAGTTCATGCCAAAAGTTCACAACCAAAGGGAGTGATCTTGCAGATGCCTCCACTTGGCAGAGCTATAATTACTTTGATAAATTGAGTCCAAGGTTAGATAAAACATGAAAAAAATCTTACTTGGATTTCTCGAAGTCCTGGAGCACATTGTCAATCTTTTCTGAGAGGGCTGAAAGAGCATCTCTGGAAGCCAAGCCCTCAAGTTTATGATCAGCTAACATAACACTTCATTCATATATATCTAGGTCTCTGGGCATAAATGGGATGGAAACCTGTCACACAAATTAGGTTAATAGGAGGCTGAAAACTTTGAGCAGACTTATACATGACCAATACAAAGTTATACTAGGCATTAGTCATAGACTTGCCATAGACAACAGGGTGGGCCAAAAAAAGTACACAATTTCAAAGTGAAATTACAGGATAAGATACAAGATAGGATTGAATAATAAGCAGGCAAAATTCAAATTTTTTTATACTAAATACCCCTTTTTTCTGTTGTAGGTTCAAAATGCCTCAATTAAGTTCACAACAAAGAATCTTTATCATTGAGGAGCATATCAAAACTCAATGAGTAATAGTGACACAGCACATATTCAGAAAGAAATTTCCAGGGTGTGAGATGCCAACAGCTAAGACAATATGACAAATTCCAACCCTTTTTCCTTTCATTAGGAAAAAGATTACCTGAAATGACAAAAATGAGGAACAAATCATGTGGCAACAGTTACCTCAAAATCAAAGCCCCCCAGAAATGTAGACTCTAACTAGGCCAAGTAGTCCCTTGCTAATGAAATTGGATAGTCTTTGGTAGAGAAATATTTTGAAAAAGAAGAGAAATGAAAAATAAAATTGTTTAAAAAAAAGTATCTAGATCAGTATTCTTCGTCCCAGTTGTAAATGATGAAAACCATCAAAGAAACATGTTACACACAAATGAAAACACAATGAACCCTCTGGGATAAATGAAATGCATCCATTCATGGTTGAAGATGGCACAAATAAGAAACTGAAGGTTCTGATGGTAGTTATATCACAACTAAACAGAAGCCCCTACGAATTACACTATGATAGCCCAGTGCCAATTTTCCAAATGTTCAGAGCAATTTCAAATGAATCCTCAAGAGACCTTTTCTCTCATTTTTTTGCAAACCTTAAGAAATCTGGCTACATATGAATTACCATGGAATTCTGTCTGTCATAAGGTTTTTGTGACTGTTTGCAGGAATATTTCAAACTAATGATACTGATTGCTGATGTACTCTCCCTGTAACGTCAAACTCAACCAGAGGGTGGGTGATTAACAACCCTTGTAGGCTCTTGATCCATTGCACAATATCTGGTTGATCATAATCTTGGCCCAAAAAATTTAACAGGACCTAGGCTTACTGTAAGGAGATTCAGATGTCTAATTAAATGATTAAACATCTGAATCCCCTTTGTGGTAAGCTTAGGTCAAAAAGAATTAGAAGAGTGGATAAAATAAAAAATTGCAGTGAATTGTTGTATAATTGGGCAAGGGTCTAGCACTCACTAAATCACAGGTCAGCCATGAAAACCAGTTATTACTACACTGTTTTGCAAACTGAGTTTGACAATTTCTTACTTGACTTCAACACTTGTACATGGAATGTTCCTCATGCTCCTGTATTTGAGTCAAGTGAAATCAGTGTATTTAGCTCACTATTATCATTTGGCTACTCTGTAAGGTAAAGCCTATTGCCATGAGAACGTTAAAATGATTAAATTTAGATCTAGGGGAATAATCCAACCTGCGTGGCTCTGGACGATAGGGCACATATTAGGCCCCAATAACGTTCCCGGGGATTCCTCGAGATTAGAGTCTACAAATGGTATGTAGGCCTAGAGCAAGGCCCTAACGACAAGATGCCTCATATTCTTGGCAAATGTGTTTTTCTTTCTTCTCCTCTCACTTTACAACTTTGTTCATTGGTCAACAGTTTACGTTAGGGTACAATGGGAATAGAGTTCAAAGATAGGCTTACGACTAATCATCGCCTCCTTATGCATGTAGTGAATTCGTCGTCGAAGAAAAACCTGTCCGTCACGAATGGAAACGAATCGAAGTCAATTCCAAAACCCTGGAGACCCACGTTCGAAGATTAGGTAAGATTCCTTGGGCTATTTAAGGAATAGGACATGACCCATGACAGTCACATGGACATAATAAGCAAGCGTACGAGCGGCAACTACTGTCGTCTGCTCCGCTTGCATTCCCCCGAAGGCGCATCTTTCAACTTCAGAATTCTCCAGACTGTGGGAGTTCCACGCAAGAACGCTCATGATTTCGGTAATTTCAAAGCCTCACCATTTGGGCATTCAATTCGGAGAAAGGGGCTTTGAGGCGAATTCGGAGACTAATTAACTTTCTCGCCTCGATTCTCGCTGAAAGGGGAGAGAATCCTCAAAGGCGGTTAGGGCCCAGAATATCGACCTCTGATTATCGATCACAAAAAAACTTCACGGACCAAGGTCTATTAAATAAAGAAGATGTAAATCACTCGAAATTTCAGGGGCCAAGATGTCTCGGATCGAATCCCATCCCCCTCACTCCAGGAGTGTGGAGGACTGAGAAAACATTCCAGGAGATCCTTTTCATCAGACGATCCACGAAACGACCCATCTCGATGATACCACTGCCTGCGATCGATGGAAGTGCTCACATGGAGGGTACGAATTCAATCCGAAAACAGTGACAATTTAAATGATGGACGGAAAAATGCCGATTTTGTCACAATCCTTACAGGCATTCATTTAGTTGAAGTGGGGAGAGGAGGGGGGGGGGGGGGCTTGAGGAAAAGGCATCTTTCAGTCCTTATTCCCTTGTAAGGAAGCCTATGTGAAGTTGGGGAAGTGCAAGCTCTGGAGTGGCGAGCCGGCCCATGCTAGGGGGCGCTGAGCACCTCCTCACCCTTTGGTCCTTCATTCAGCACCCTCTCCCCTTCAAACGGCACACTATATCGTATTGACAGACAGATGTAAACGGTGGATGGGGGAGAGGAAATTAATCCGACCCTGTCTGCCCTCCTTCCCCCTATTGCAGTTTTATGACGTCCCTGATTCCTCACGCCTGAATCCTCAGGATGGAACACGTTGCCCATAACAGGCGATTGCGGAATTCCCTCTCTCTTCGTGGTGGGAACGAGCACAAAGCATCGTGAGTTCCTTAAGACTATGCCCCTAGGTCTGGGAGGAAACTGGCTGAATCAACATCTAGCCTGGGTCTTTGTGGGGCGAGTGCGGTTATGGGAGAACTCTCATCTTAAAGGTCATGAATCCTACGTATATTCACCCTGTGATTCCAGTATGCAGAGCGATCAAATGGCAATTTTTTTTAATATGCATGTTGAGGTTTGGAAGTGGAATTTGATGTCAAATAGGAAAGTGAAGTCAAAGACATGTATACAAGGGATTTTCCACTGATTTTCCGTGAATTTCATGTGGAAAATATTGAATAGATTTTCTGCATTCTTCCATATCACATTATATCCTATACAGTCTATAAAGTTACTTTAGTTTTTTTTATTGCCCCTTCGCTGTATTTTAGGTAATTAACGAAAAATTCAGGCATGATTTACTTCTTTATTTTTCCAAAGCAAACCTCAATATTGCTGATGTAGGGTGTCAAAAAAATAAAGTCAGAAAATTACTTTAAAAACTATCTGTATTACTATTTCTTTCAGGAAGTACGACTGAAAAGTGTTGCTGAAAGCAGAGCTATGAAACGGAACGAAAACCGGAACAGAACGAAATAATTCAATTCCCGAAACAAAGCAATTTTGTCATTTTCCATTCCAAAAATTTTTACCAATACATTTCTTGCAAGTCTCCAAACTTTCCTCATAATTAACTTCATTCCCCGTAGGAAGGTACCTTGAACAGGTTCATGTTTGGCCGCAACTTGAAATTATGAGGCAGAGTCGTATCACTTGATCAAAAGTGTTTCCAAAGGATCTCAAGGGCTGATTTTTTCAAGCCATGGAATTTGACAGATGGGCAGAGAAGATGTTGCTCCGATCGATTGGAGATGAGACCTCGCACGGGTTCTTTATCGTCTCGTGAGTGAAACGGTTCCCCGTTGGTTCGCCGAAGCCCATTCCTTCTCTCACGCACTTCAGTAAATAATGGAGAAACAGACTTCCTTTTAAGGGGGTATAATTTCTTCCAATTTAAGGTCTCAGATTCGTTGCATGCGATCCCGATAATCCGGTGAGTTTGTTGGGGTAGATCACTATCTGCTCGGGTGCTAAATTTAGGGCAGATCTTTTCCGAGAACCGATACTCAAACAAGTCAGAGAATGAAACGAGATCTCCGCTCAATCTTCGCGAACGAGGATGGCGAGGAGAGCGAAGGGGGGGGGGGGGGGGGGGGGGGGGGGGGTCGAGGGGGGCGGGGGGGGGGGGGGGGGCGGGGGGGGCGGGGGGGGCGGGGGGGGCTTCAGNAGGGCGAGGAGGTCGAGGAGGGCGGGGAGGGCGAGGAGGGCTTCAGAGACGAAAGACAAGGTGCCCCTCGCAAGAGGGGAGGCGAACATCCTTCCCTCCAATCATCCAGCAATTCACTGATCCAATTATCCAGTCATCCCACTCGTGCCATCCGAACCCTCCTCTGCACGCTCTAAGCGACTGGGAAGCAGCGGATGGACCATCCCGAGGCTCATGCGAGTCTTCGTGCCAAATATAATGGCACAACTTACCAGAGTTTCCAGGAACTTTTTGGAAGAGGAGTCCCGACCAAAAACGCCTACAGTGTCTCCGGAATGACTAACGTTAACACGGGCTCCATACTTTTTAATGGACCCTGTTGGCAGCTCAGCAAAGTAGTACTTCTACCACTAGCAATAGATGTCGCTTCAAGCAATAGAAGCGTAATCGAGTCCTCAATCTCGCCGTAAGACACTGGTCAGTGACCAGTGTTGGAGTCGAAAAAGTATTATGTGCAAAGTATATGGCAAAATCATATATTTCAGCTCAATGGAAGTAATTAGTTACATTTTAACAGGTTTGCTAGAAGATTTCATTAACAAAAATAATAATAATAAAATGATAATAGTCGTTTATTCGTGATTCTGGAATAATTGTGCATCAGCAAATTGCATTCCATCGTCAAAGGGTAGACATAGAAATACATATTAAGGGGTTTGTACTGAGCCGGTGTGGCGGTCTTCTCGGGTAGTTTTCTGGTTTATCAAGCAGGTCGTGAAGGGAATTGCTGACTGGTAGAATCTGCGCGTGCGGCACTCACGCTCTTTTGAGAGAGATGTTTCTTGTCAGGTTCTTGGGTGGGCATCGTCGGTAAGGCCTGCCGTCGCGGTTTTTTTTTTTTTTTTTTTTTTTTAGGGGGGCGTGGGCATTTTTNAATTTTAATCAATAGGGTGGGTTTTTTTTTTTTTTTTTTTTTTTTAGGAGGGCATGGGCATATTTAGATGTAAAGATCCAGTCGTCATTTCTGCAAGGATCGACAGGGTCGACAAGGACTTTTCGTAAGTTTCGTATTCATGCCCGAGGATTAATCGTAGGGCACGAAGCGTGCCCTACGATTAATGCCCCTGCGCGACGGCAAATACGGCTCGGCCGGGCAGGGACCAGACACACAGAGGGTCCTGCTGAAATGATTTCAATATCGTTAGCATGTACAGAAGCATCGGTATCATGTATCGGTATCATCGGAAATATCGGTAGCATGTACTCATTACAGAAGTGCTTTCCGGGGCGAATATGCTCGGTATCGTTTCCTCGGTATCATTGGAGGTTTTCTCTTCCACGTTTTTCTTGCACTTATAAAATATCTTTATCGATGAAAATCTCACAATCCCATGATGAAGTCCGTAACCCATCTACTGTATCAGGGAGATAGAGAGAGAGATAGAGAGAGAGAGAGCGAGAGAGAGAGAGAGAGAAAGAGAGAGAGAGGAGAATCATTGTGTCCTTTCAAGTCCCTATATTTACTTGTCTTTTCCATTTATTTCATGACCCCTGCTGCCAAATGGCACAGTTTCGGCCCGAGTCGACATGAATTCCAGCAGCGTTTCTAATTTTCTTATTATGCAATACTCACTTTTTGTTCACGCAGGCGGTGTCACACTCACATCAGTGTCACATCAGTTCTTGTCACGTCGTTAGTTATGACGACGAAGACGAGATGTCTCTCGCTTCGCTGCAGGCAACAGCGCCACGGAAAGGGCGCGAAAAGTTTGCTTAGAGAGATACGATGCTAGGTCTGAAATACGTCAAAAATATTTATTCTAAATGTTTTCCGAGATTTTTTTAATTTTAATTTTCATCCAAATCTTCCAAAAGCGGTGCCGATTTCTCCGATTTTATTTAGAAAGTAAAAAAAAATTTGCATTTTGCTCTTTTACGAAACTCCGAAAGTTTACATTTACGTACCGAATTCTATTCATTTAACCCAAAGCCTCAGCCTTTAATTCATTTTATTTATTTTAAATTTATTAATTAAAATTTATTTATTAAAATTTATTGTCAACTGTTTGCTTCGCAAAATAACGTCGGCTTCTCGCTTTCATCAGATCCAGCAGAAAAGAGGAATTCTCGAATTTCGCCGCAATTTTACTTTTGAGCAATTTCGCTCTCCTCTAAATATTAAAGCTAACTCGCTAAATATTTCCTTCGCACAAACCCTCATATAACCTTTAAATGTTCAAAAATTGCCACCCGTTCATCCTCAGTCGTGGCTAATCCCTGCCAATCTGCTTTATCGTGATTTATCTTTTTTTTTTCGGTCTTCTCGCGGGAAATTCTGACGCGCGCGTGCACCGCCCGATATTTAATATTACATGCTTTATCATTGCTCGAGCGTTCGCGGGGGAGTACCACTTCCAATGTGTACCGAGAAGCACTGGCGTGGAAGTGGAAGGAACGCAATCCATCTTCCCGTCGAGACGTCTGTGCAAAAAAAAAAAAAAAAATTCCGAGGGCTTTCGGGGAATCGCTCGTGTGGGAAAACGGATGAAAATAACTGGATGTTTAGAGGATATTTAGAAGTAGAATTTAAAAATAAATAAATAATTTTTTTTTTGTTGGATGTAGTCTAATCGGCGTCGAGGAACTTCAAAAGGCTTTATTTTTGCCTCACTCGGTATTTTTCGATTTTCTTTTCATTATTCATCGAAATCACAATCGTAAATTGCCGATAGCGATGAATGCATCAATTTTTTTTTTATCGGAGAAAATGAGATCAGGTGATGGCGAAATCACCCGTGAAAAAACGGACGAGGGCTCGGTTCCGTTCGCCGAGGAGGGAAAAAATCCGGAAGGGAAACCGGAAGTGCCAAAATGCTTGGAAGCACCTCGTCGAGCTGCGAAATCGATTTCTCGCTCGTCCCGAGACGGCTGCAAGGCCGCGTCTGTCTCAATAACGCGGGGTGGAAGCCTCCCGCTGGGAGGCGAGTCTGCCGAGTCTGTCGCTACCGTTGCCGGTCCGAGCGGTTTCCTATATTGGCTTTTTGTTATGGATGGGAGGAGGTAAGAGGAAGGAGGAGGGAGAGGGAGGAGGTAAGAGGAAGGAGGAGGGAGAGGGAGGAGGTTCCTTTTTGCATCGAATGCTTCGACACTGGATTGTATCGATTAATCGGTTGACGAAGTCCAAATTGGGACGGTTGCTGGAGCGATTGATTTTTTTTCCGGCGATATCGTCTGCGGTGTTCGTTTTCTCCAGAACTTTGCTTCCAGGGATGAGGAGATCCCTCGGGATGAGGAGATCCCCAGGGATGAGGAGATCCCCTGGGATTGGTCGAAAGTGACTTCTATCTGCTTCCTGCTGTGATTTGCGCTTGTTCGGGGGGTCCCGGGGTCCCTCTGGAATAGCCGGGCTATTCTGGGAATCATGACGTCTCGATAATTAATGAACTTAATCCGAGGAAAAGCTCCACTAGAAACGGCTAATGCACCGAGATTCGGTGCGATCGGTAGACCCTTAAGTCCGGACCTCGAAGGACAGAGTCGAGGGCACTGACCACTGCTGCCGGATTCTAAAAAATTTGGCAACCTGGAACAATCCTATAAACACAGAAGTGCGAAATCGCCGGAGTTTCTCAAATAGCACCAATCGGGCCTTTTTTGCCAAGATAACCTTTTCCAAAGTTGCGGAATGAGCAAACGTATTGCCAAATCCGGCAACTCTGGTCGACCGCACGACCGCTCGGCCATGGAATTGTTCCAAGAAAATGAATGAACGAATGAATTCATTCGAATTACGGAATGGCTTCTGTCTCCTTTTTCTGCTCTCTTTTTTTTTGTCATCTGCGAAATATTCCGAGAATTGGCATCGGAATTGGCAGACGGAGAAGTCTCGAATCATTCTCATTCGTCCCGGCGAAAATCTTTTCAAAGATCGGAGGAAAAATTAAAGGGAAAAAAGGGCTTGGCAGCGGCCGACTTGGCTCGGAACATTATCCAACCGAGAGGAAACGACACACCCGAAGGAGGAAATCCGGCCCCCACGCCGCTGCGATCGATGCGGAGAGATTTCAGAGGGAAGCTGAGAGATGCTGAGAGATGAAGAGAGATGCTGAGAGATGAAGAGTGATGCTGAGAGATGAATCTTCGCCGAGACGGGGCGGGGATTACGGGAATCAATTAAATCGCGAGTAAATTCGCTTCGAGCCCGAAGACGACGCTGGAAGGAAATTCCTCAATTAAGGGGAAAAAAATCCAATTCATTAATAGATTCTTGATGAATTGGCGAATCGGCATTAATGGCGAATTGGCACTCGGCCATCGGCACGCGAGACAGCCTATGCAAAATATTTGACGGATGAGGAGAAGATGGCGATGAAAAGTTTGCGGAGAACAATATTATTCTGGCCTCCGGTGGGTTTTCATCGGGGTTTATGAGGGTTTATGAGGGTTTATGGCATGCTTCAATGTTATCGGAGGATTTTTCAGCCGAGAGATGGTTATGTGCAATTTGCGGTGCTCTTTCCGTGCTTTTGTGCTTCCATCCCCTTTGTCATTAGGGCCATTACCGTCGCCATTGTCTGAATCATCATTACTATCGTCGTCATCGGGCTTGCCATTATCATGTTTCCCACCTTCCTCTCCCTTCCCCCTTTCCTCCTTCCCCTCTTACCTCCCACCTTCCCCCTCACCCTTCAACTCTCCCTTGTTTTCTATTCGGTGGTTGCCATCGAGACGTTGAAAGATGGAATGTAAACGTCCTGGTTCCGGCTCTGGATTCCAAGTCCATGCTGCGATCGAAGCCAAGAGACTCGACAACCAGTGGCGTAGCGAGGGCCCCCCCCCCTTGCGGGGGGGGGGGGGGGGGGGGGCAGCCCCCCCAGTTTGGTTACCGGGGGGGGGGGGGGGGGCCCCCCGGGGGGGGGGGGGGGGGGGGGGGGGGGGTTCAGCCCCTCAAGTTTGGTTCAAGAACCCCCAAATCTTGTCAAAATGCATCTGCATCCTCCCTCCTCCCCATCCCCGACGAGAAGTAAGCCCCCCAGCCGTTCCGCTTAGCCAATGGGGGGCATTGGCGAAATCCTGGCTACGCCTCTGTTTACAACCCTGATTTCTAGGAAAATCCTCCCCTTCCCCCCCCCCCACCCCTATCATCCAAGGCGAGGAGACGAAATGGCATTTTATGACCGAGGCTTAGCTTCGGTCTGTCACATCGAAGCCGCCAAGTGTGATTCTCGGTCGGATAGACTCGCATGTGAAGAGAGGAAGAGAAATTTCCAAAAAAAAAGGGCAGCAGTAATCTGCAGCTAGCCCCAGGGTCTAGACTCTAGACTCTATAGACTCTAGACTCTAGAAGGTTATGACCCTGCAGGTGCGATGACCTTGTTTCCCTTCGACCACCCGCTAAGAATCGGGGAGATAAACAGAAATTCTCCGGGCTGGAAAGGCGAATGGGAAGATAATAAGGCCAAGGGTGAGGGCGAGAGTCACTGTTGATTGTTTGAATCCCCATAATCCCCCCCAGATGCGTCTTGAAAGCAGCTGTCATCCACACAGAAATACACAGTTTCCTGATTGAATTCGCACCCCCCCCCCCCCCCCTTCCCCCCATTGAAAAGCTCCCATCGATTGGAGACTGTGGCCCCCTGCAGACAGGCGGTTTTCCAGATCATCTCATGAAGCGGAACCTCTGAAAGTAGAGATCTCTCCACTCCCCGGGGGGGGGGGGGGGAAAGGGGGGGATGGGTAGGTATTGGGGGGGGGGGGGGGGGGNTCCACTCCCCGGGGGGGGGGGGGGAAAGGGGGGAGGGGGGGGGAATTGGGGGGGGAGGGGGGCGGTATGCTTTTGAGCCGCCCGAGATGAAAGCACAGAAGAGCTATAGAAAGTTTAAGCCTGCTTTTTAATATCGTAATTAGACATAAAAAAGCACTTAATTTTGTATATTTTGCGTATGGCTCACAACGCTATCGACGCTTTTAATTCGCGTTTCTAAATCAAATTTGTCTCTGACATCGTGATTTATGTGCAGGATATTGTGCTCTTCAATAAATTAAACTGTGGTTAGGGGCTAAACAAATTGGTTCATGTCCGATTTCAATACATCTAATAAATTCTCAAATAAAATGTCCGAAATTTTTTATTAGGATCATTAATGTTTTAATTCGAATTTTACTAGGAAAAACATGAAAGATGTAATTTAATACCTTCAAAACTTGAAGAAACGGGAAAAGGCCAGAGAAAAAAAAATTAAAGTGTCTTCTTCATATTTCCGCTAAACAGCCGGGTTGTTGTTTTTATAGTGACTTTTCTCGCGGAAAGCCCTGAATGGATTTTTTTTTTTTCATTTCTGCCAATTCTGGGGGGTTTGGGAAAAAAGGTTTTTCCCAAACCCGAGCGCGAGAGACCCCGATCAGGACCTTTCGCACTGGACATTTCCATTCAATATTGCGTTCGAGACTTGAGTGGCTCCCCCCCCCCCC
>CAJPEV010000872.1:0-89108 GCA_905338385.1 Darwinula stevensoni
CAGAGCCTGTCCAGGATGCCGTTCAAAAGAAGGGAAGTTCCTTTGAAGCAGGTGGCAACTGAGCTTGGCATAAATCGAAACTTAATAGGGTTTTCATGGAACTTCGGATTTGCAAGCAAAAAGGGGAGTTTCATTTTTTCTCTTCCATTCCATCTTAAATTTTCTATTAATTCTCATAAGGGAACTTAAAATTCAAGTTTGTCCTTCAACTTATTCATATGTAGTGTGCATTTGGGTTCCCTATAATTACCGGCTTGTAGCAACCATTGTTCGGGGTCGTCCTGCACAGTCAGTTTGGTTTTGGAAACCTTGAAACAGTCGGAAATGGGGAAAAAAGGACATCTGAAGAGGAATCCCTCTCGTGATTCTCCTCTCCCCTCGACAGTACGTGGTCTGAAAAATAATGGGTGCACGTCGGAATTTCGAATGCTGGAATGCAGAAATAGAGAATGTTGAATTGGAAGAATGTAGATGTCATAAAAAGTCGGTTACGTTTAACGTCGAACATCCAGTGCGAGAGGAGGCGTAGTCGGACGAGAAGTGCTCCAGAGCTCATCTGAGAATGGGGAGTGGACTAATCACCGAGCTCCTCTTTCGAAGCTTATGCTTCTCTCTCCAGTTCCTCCTCTATGAAAAAGCCGCAGAGGTGACCAACGATAACAGCGGTGAGTGACGTTGCGACGGCATAACACGAAGCGTGGCATCGCTGTATCGAGGGAGGGGGGAGGAGGTATCGCACGGATTTCTCCGCATGTCCTTGCGATGTCCTTGTCGACGTACTTCTCGAATTAATGTTGTTTTCGGAATAAATGTCAGAAGCAATGAATGGCTCGGAAAGTTCAGAGGTTTTGGACCATGTGCTGATATAGAGATGATTAAAACATACTTCTTACATTTTTTCATCTGCATGTGTTAGGCAAGCGTTTAACAAAGACCATGTTTATAATAAACCGTCACATTTTAAAGAACCATAGAAACTAAGAGAAGACGACAATTTCACATAAATATAGCGTCATATGTTGTCTCGAATACTGAGTTAATAAAAAGTTTTAATAGGTATTTTGAGATCAATAGATGTTTGGCTTTTACTATCTAATATACATAGACGATCGTGCGACGGACTGACGGTAATTCTAACAATATTCTAGAAATTGTAGAAACAGGAAACTTGTTACATAGGTAGCTATGAGCATGCTGAGTTTAAAAATGATTCCGACTTTAGGACGTACATGCTTCGGGAGGTGGAGTGGCTTCGGGAGGTAGAGGTTTTTTGTGGGGGTGGAACATTTATCAACAAATAGTTTAGCTTCAGTCAAACGGAGGGAAATGGATAGGTAAACGTATCTACTGATATAATTTCAGGAAAACTTCCAATTTTCAGTTATATACCCTGGGGGCAGAAATTTTGGGGGGAGATTTTTTCAAATACTTTTTTTGCTTCCGTCAAACTGAGAAACTTGGAAAGCTCTAACTTTGCAGGGATGTGACTACTGAGACACTGAATTCAAGAAAAATCTAAAGTTGCTTGTTTCTCCCCCGAGGGTATATTTTTCGGGGGTAACATTTTCAATGAATTTTTTTTCTTTCCTAGCGATTTGGGCAAAGATAGAAAAGTGAAACTTGACCCATGTATGACTGATGTGATTGGGAGTTCAGAAAAATTCAACTATTGTGGAGCATACCCTCACAGCACAGCTTTTGGTTAGGTCGGCTATTTCAAAGATACTCTTGCACCAGCGAAAAGGGCAAACGGATAAGGTTGAAACTAGGTAGACGTGGAAGTTCTCCGAATACTATTATAATTTCAGTAGCAATACAATTTTTTTTTCTTGTAAAAGGTGCATATTCCCGAATCTTTTTGATCCAATAAAAGAGAGTACCGTAAAAAATTGAAATTTGCAGCAAAAACACTTATCAGAGTGGTGAGAGCAAAAAACCTATTACTTTTTTTAAATATGTCCCGTTGGGGTGGTTTATGAGAGAGAAACACGTTCACGCCAAATTGCTTGTCATTTGTCAACTGCTAGTTACACTATACCACTTGAGGGCGCACTACTCTCGACCTCAACTCCGTTACTAAATGCAATTGTACGCATCGGGACGGCTATGTATGGTAAGGAAACGGAGGAAGTTTTAAGGAATTAAAGTATAGCCTCAGGGTATTCCAATGAAAATCCGATGAGGCGTTGAGCTGCTGGAGTTCCAGTGAGAGCCTCTGAGAAATTATTCCGCTATTTACATAGAACCTTTGGTCATATTGGCGAGAACCAATCTCAGGAAAATCGTCACTGACTGTGGAAAATTAGAAGAGAATTCATCGATATTGAGAACATTTTTTTCCTGAGCCATTTCCCTGGAATTGAGCCAAGTTGGCGAGAGGCCGGACTAATCATGAAAATGGCGAAAATGTCAGGGAATCGCTTCGAAAGAAAATGGAACTTCATTGGCATTAAATTAACCTTTGCAAAGTGCGAATCGCTCACCTGAAACTAAATACATATTTTTAGCAATCTGGGAAACTGGTTTTTCTAATTGCCATTTCCTGAACTCAAGAGGAATCAATATTTGTTCATTAATCTCCAAATTTCAACTATATATAATCAGCTGGTAATTGAAAACATCATTTTCTGCCCTTCAGCAGCCTTCTTGTATGGAAAACAATGAAATGTGATGGACAGGTGGAGTCAAAAAAAAATTTTATGAATGTTTTTATGAATGAAATACGTATCCTTTTCTCCAGCTGCAGGCTATGCATTCCAATAGAATCCTTACCCTCTTCAGATGCGTATAAACTTTAATTTTTTTTCTTGTCTTAATCTAATTAGATGGCATACTACTTTACGGGACCAAGGTTGCTTCCCATAACGTATCCAGAAGTCAACTGCAAACACTCGAAGACCTACCCATTCCGGTATGCAGCAATTTGATTTCACTTTAAAAAAATTAGACATCTTATATTTATGCACAGGCCCAGAAGAAAAATAACTGAATCATTCCCCAGGTCGAATTGCTGCCGTACTTAGAGCAAGGAAAGAGAAACTATGAATCCTTCAAACAGATTCTACAAAATACTACCTGGGAACCCATGACTTCGCTATCTGATGACATCATCAAAGTCGCAAGTGCTCACAACAGAGAAAGTGGCCTCACCATGATATACTTGGAGGTAAGGAACCTACATACCAATCTTCAATACATTTTAACTCCAGAAGGGGATCTTTCAGACTTCATTGCCGACAAGATCACGGATTGGTGGGACCACAGCCAAAGGTAACTTAATGAGAAAATGAGCACGAGAAAAATCGAGGAGCATATATTCNAAGCTTATGCTTCTCTCTCCAGTTCCTCCTCTATGAAAAAGCCGCAGAGGTGACCAACGATAACAGCGGTGAGTGACGTTGCGACGGCATAACACGAAGCGTGGCATCGCTGTATCGAGGGAGGGGGAGGAGGTATCGCACGGATTTCTCCGCATGTCCTTGCGATGTCCTTGTCGACGTACTTCTCGAATTAATGTTGCTTTCGGAATAAATGTCACGAAGCAATGTCCTTGGAAAGTTCAGAGGTTTTGGACCATGTGCTGATATAGAGATGATTAAAACATACTTCTTACATTTTTTCATCTGCATGTGTTAGGCAAGCGTTTAACCAAGACCATGTTTATAATAAACCGTCAAATTTTAAAGAACCATAGAAACTAAGAGAAGACGACAATTTCACATAAATATAGCGTCATATGTTGTCTCGAATACTGAGTTAATAAAAAGTTTTAATAAGTAATTTGAGATCAATAAATGTTTGGCTTTTACTATCTAATATACATAGACGATCGTGCGACGGACTGACGGTAATTCTAACAATATTCTAGAAATTGTAGAAACAGGAAACTTGTTACATATGTAGCTATGAGCATGCTGAGTTTAAAAATGATTCCGACTTTAGGACGTACATGCTTCGGGAGCTTTTTTGTGGGGGTGGAACATTTATCAACAAATAGTTTAGCTTCAGTCAAACGGAGGGAGATGGATAGGTAAACGTATCTACTGATATGATTTCAGGAAAACTTCCAATTTTCAGTTATATACCCTGGGGGCAGAAATTTTGGTGGGAGATTTTTTCAAATACTTTTTTTGCTTCCGTCAAACTAAGAAACTTGGAAAGCTCTAACTTTGCAGGGATGTGACTACTGAGACACTGAATTCAAGAAAAATCTAAAGTTGCTTGTTTCTCCCCCGAGGGTATATTTTTCGGGGGTAACATTTTCAATGAATTTTTTTTCTTTCCTAGCGATTTGGGCAAAGATAGAAAAGTGAAACTTGACCCATGTATGACTGATGTGATTGGGAGTTCAGAAAAATTCAACTATTGTGGAGCATACCCTCACAGCACAGCTTTTGGTTAGGTCGGCTATTTCAAAGATACTCTTGCACCAGCGAAAAGGGCAAACGGATAAGGTTGAAACTAGGTAGACGTGGAAGTTCTCCGAATACTATTATAATTTCAGTAGCAATACAATTTTTTTTTCTTGTAAAAGGTGCATATTCCCGAATCTTTTTGATCCAATAAAAGAGAGTACCGTAAAAAATTGAAATTTGCAGCAAAAACACTTATCAGAGTGGTGAGAGCAAAAAACCTATTACTTTTTTTAAATATGTCCCGTTGGGGTGGTTTATGAGAGAGAAACACGTTCACGCCAAATTGCTTGTCATTTGTCAACTGCTAGTTACACTATACCACTTGAGGGCGCACTACTCTCGACCTCAACTCCGTTACTAAATGCAATTGTACGCATCGGGACGGCTATGTATGGTAAGGAAACGGAGGAAGTTTTAAGGAATTAAAGTATAGCCTCAGGGTATTCCAATGAAAATCCGATGAGGCGTTGAGCTGCTGGAGTTCCAGTGAGAGCCTCTGAGAAATTATTCCGCTATTTACTTAGAACCTTTGGTCATATTGGCGAGAACCGATCTCAGGAAAATCGTCACTGACTGTGGAAAATTAGAAGAGAATTCATCGATATTGAGAACATTTTTTTCCTGAGCCATTTCCCTGGAATTGAGCCAAGTTGGCGAGAGGCCGGACTAATCATGAAAATGGCGAAAATGTCAGGGAATCGCTTCGAAAGAAAATGGAACTTCATTGGCATTAAATTAACTTTTGCCAAGTGCGAATCGCTCACCTGAAACTAAATACATATTTTTAGCAATCTGGGAAACTGGTTTTTCTAATTGCCATTTCCTGAACTCAAGAGGAATCAATATTTGTTCATTAATCTCCAAATTTCAATTATATATAATCAGCTGGTAATTGAAAACATCATTTTCTGCCCTTCAGCAGCCTTCTTGTATGGAAAACAATAAAATGTGATGGACAGGTGGAGTCAAAAAAAATTTTTATGAATGTTTTTACAATACGTATCCTTTTCTCCAGGAGCAGGCTATGCATTCCAATAGAATCCTTACCCTCTTCAGATGCGTATAAACTTTTATTTTTTTCTTGTCTTAATCTAATTAGATGGCATACTACTTTACGGGACCAAGGTTGCTTCCCATAACGTATATTTTTTTCCTGAGCCATTTCCCTGGAATTGAGCCAAGTTGGCGAGAGGCCGGACTAATCATGAAAATGGCGAAAATGTCAGGGAATCGCTTCGAAAGAAAATGGAACTTCATTGGCATTAAATTAACCTTTGCAAAGTGCGAATCGCTCACCTGAAACTAAATACATATTTTTAGCAATCTGGGAAACTGGTTTTTCTAATTGCCATTTCCTGAACTCAAGAGGAATCAATATTTGTTCATTAATCTCCAAATTTCAACTATATATAATCAGCTGGTAATTGAAAACATCATTTTCTGCCCTTCAGCAGCCTTCTTGTATGGAAAACAATGAAATGTGATGGACAGGTGGAGTCAAAAAAAAATTTTATGAATGTTTTTACGATGAAATACGTATCCTTTTCTCCAGGAGCAGGCTATGCATTCCAATAGAATCCTTACCCTCTTCAGATGCGTATAAACTTTAATTTTTTTCTTGTCTTAATCTAATTAGATGGCATACTACTTTACGGGACCAAGGTTGCTTCCCATAACGTATCCAGAAGTCAACTGCAAACACTCGAAGACCTACCCATTCCGGTATGCAGCAATTTGATTTCACTTTAAAAAAATTAGACATCTTATATTTATGCACAGGCCCAGAAGAAAAATAACTGAATCATTCCCCAGGTCGAATTGCTGCCGTACTTAGAGCAAGGAAAGAGAAACTATGAATCCTTCAAACAGATTCTACAAAATACTACCTGGGAACCCATGACTTCGCTATCTGATGACATCATCAAAGTCGCAAGTGCTCACAACAGAGAAAGTGGCCTCACCATGATATACTTGGAGGTAAGGAACCTACATACCAATCTTCAATACATTTTAACTCCAGAAGGGGATCTTTCAGACTTCATTGCCGACAAGATCACGGATTGGTGGGACCACAGCCAAAGGTAACTTAATGAGAAAATGAGCACGAGAAAAATCGAGGAGCATATACTCCCTCCCTTGCATGACTTGAGGAATAGAACAGGCTTGGTTGCTTATGCGTGCCAATTTTTTATATACGAGGGTCACTCAATAAGTTATCTACCTGAATAAGAAAGAAGCATCCGAGGGGAAAAATAACACTTTATTTTTCAATGTAGTCACCTTTTAACTCAACACACTTATTCCACTTTGATTCCAAGGATTTTATTCCCTGGGAATAGAAGTCAACTTCTTGTCCATCAAACCAATCAGAAACCGCAACTTTCAGCTCTTCATTGCATGAAAATATTTTTCCCCGCAAATTTTTTTCAGGTGTCTGAACAGAAAATAGACACTGGGAGCCAGATACGGGCTGGAGGGAGGATGGTTGAACTCCTGAAAGCCACACTCCCTCACTGCTGCCTGAACTTTCCATGATTTTTGGACGGGCGCGTTGTCATGGAGAAGAAGGACCCCCCCTTGACAACTTTCCTCTGGTTTTTCCTCGATGGCATCATGTAAATTTTTCATGGTGGTAGCATAGGAATCGCCAGTGATTGTACACTCGTCTGGCATGAACTCAAGCAGCAGTAGTCCCTCGCCATCCCAAAACACAGTGGCCATGATCTTTCCTGCAGATTTCTGAACACGAAATTTGCGAAGCGTTGACGATCCCTTGTGGTTCCACTGCATGGACTCCTGCTTGGTTTCGGGATCCCAGNCCCCCCCCCCCCCCCCCCACTTTTTAAGAAAAGAAGATTAAAAAAAAAAGAAGAAAAAGGCCCAGAGATGCATGATATCAGTATCTCAGAGTTCCCCTGCCCCCTCACTTTGTCCTGCGCTCCTTCCACAACCCCCCTTATATCCCGTGTCCTCCTACTTTTCCCATCCACGCTACGCTTATGATTAGTAATTTGTGTTTAAAAAATTGTGCGCGGAAACTTATTCATCACTCCGTATGAGGCGGACGTAGTAAACAGACTCCTGCATATGGAATATTCAAGGCATCAGATTGATGCATTTTCGTCCTTAAAAAGGCAGTCCCGAATGTGATGCGTTCTCATCGCATCATATTTTCAATTTCATAAAACATCATCACATAGAGGATATAATTTTTCACTACCAAAATGCAACAATTTCATTCTGTGTGCATCTCTTCCGCATGTGATGAAATTTGGCATACCATACCAAACCATTCTACGCCACCCCAGGGAGTATAGGTGGTAGGGATTCAATCCTAAGACGAGAGAATTTCGTTCGTCAGAGCAGATCTGTAGTTCTCCAACAGAAAGGGCACGATTTTCGATCCATATACTACCCTTGACTGTGTCATCTCCGATTCAGAGTGGGAAATGATGGGTACACTGAAATAAACAATGAAAACCAAAAAAAATTATTTTTACACTTTATTTTTCACGCCCCTCACGGCAACAATAATATTATTTTCTTCGAGAGACTCTGTTTAAAGGCCATGGAGAAGACTCGATTTTCGACATGGGTGCTGTATCTGCTATGTCTATTGCCTTAAGACATGACTTGGTGCATTGCAGACCGTGGTGAACGTCTCAGTTGACGTGCTCTTCAGACACGTCTGGGATCATATGCAAGATTACCCAAAATGGAATCACAATTTGCAACGTATGGAAGTCGTACTTGTGAGGCCTAAAAAGCAATCCGTTTCCTCTTTTTACTGTCTCGAACAGGTTGCTCGAAACGTAATTCTTTCAGGATATCACGCCAAGATGCCGCCTCGTTTACAAGGTGATACACCCGGCCGGGAACGGCATCATCTGGAGCAGGGACATCGTCGCCATCATGTATTGGGACAAGGAAAGGGATGGAATTTACGTCGCCCTCGCCAGCACCTCCTGGCCGGCATTGCCTCCGTCTAGTCAATATGTCAGGTTCGTTGCAGTTTCACTTCGTCGTAAGGAGAACTTGGAAGGGGGATGCGGTAAGGGTAAAGATTGTCTTAGATCGATAATTATCGTTTTTACCGAAATTCGAATCACTGTTGGTTTGTTTCTGCCTCCTATCTCGAAGTAGTTCATCGCAAAGGCGGCTATACACCACAAAATGAAGTGGAAACCCCATGTCCTTCGTAAATCCAAATGAATGAGGAATTCCCCATTGCATCTATCATTAATGAAATTGCAATAATTTCCCGGGAAGTTATGCTCCTGGCATATCACAAGAAGTTAAGAAATCTTCTGGTATTCAAAACGGATGAGGAAAAAATCCTAATGAATACATGAAAAGCGGAAGCTGCGGAGAAGCTACGCAGATGTTTCTGATGTGGAGCAGTCGGCAATTCTCGGTGAAGATGATCTTCTTTCGGAAGCCACGGGAGAACCAACTTCAGGAGAGCAGGCATCCTTACTTTTCGTTTGTGAACTCAACCATTCCTGCTGCTGGAAATCAAGATGGGATTGTTGCGATTGTCAATTCCGCAGACGAACATTAATGTAGTAAATCGGAAATTGCAATTGAGACCTTGAAGCTTCGCGATTTTACACGTCTCAGTGCTAATCCGAATTTAACATTTTATTCGATAGTGTTCTGCTTTCATTTGTAGCTCGCGCACAAAAACAGGTGGTTTCCAAAACTTGCCCAAGACTTTGGAGTCAGCGGTGCTATCCTACAGTTTATAATCTACGTGTATTTTTACAACATGCCTATCCTATTTTTTTGGTGCTAAGTTATAAATCCAAATCATCTAAAAACGAGAGAATCAGAGAAAAAGGTTGATTTCTTTTCCCACAGGGCAACCTTTTACCCACAGGGATACGTTTATACTCCAATGCCTGGCGATCCCGAGCAGACCTTAATCCGGTGGGTCAACCACGCGGACGCCCATCTGGCGTTCATCCCCGCGTCGGTCGTCAGCCTTCTCATAGCGAAGACCGCGTCCCTGTGGAAGTACATGAAGTCTCTAGTGCACCTTTGGAACTCCTTCCTTTAGTGCCCTAACTTCCCTCAGACTGTGAAGCAAAAACACAACGGAGAATACAAAAATTTAGTTAATTGGCCCCTCTAGATATCCCCAAGGCATTTCCAAAATACCGGGACTTCCCCTATCGTTTACCCAACACTTTTTCAAATTTTTATTGCATTCCACGTGCTTGCAGACTTCTTTATGAAAATACAGAAGAGCATGATACTGATGTGAATCCTTAGCTCATTTTTCCCCCTCGGTATTACGAAACGACTTCATCTGAAGGACCCTTTCCATCTTCCTACTTCACATTTCCCATCTTGGAATTCGAGGAAGAGCCCCTTGACATTCCGTATATACATTCGAAATACTTGGAGTCCAGACAACACAAGCTGTGGAGGCAGCTATAGCGCTCACATTGGAGTAAGGCAGTACTTAAAGATTTACTCTGCGAAGAATTGGTAAAAGGTCCGTCCTCCTGCAAAACAGCAAAATCGTGGTCCGCTCTTGCCATAATCCTGTAAGTCGTGAAGCGAGACACTGCGATCCTCTACTCGACTGGCAGTTTCTGTATTTCTCGTCAGTGAGTGTAGGTGGCGAAGGACGTCGGGGAAACACAACCCAGGGAAAATAATCCAGAGGGGACATATGAAGGAGAAGATCTTTGAAGAGATACTTGCAACGATTGACATCGACACCTCCGTCGATATCGCGAGTGTAACCTCATTCCGTCATGAATTTCTAAATGAGACGCTTCTTAACCATTTTCCAGGCAGGAGGACGTTTTGTCGTTTTAGCACCAGGCGAGAACGGTATTAATGTTTTTCTTGCTGTGGCTGCTTTGCAAGCTAAGTCGTAATTGGGTAGGACGGGCACGTAGGGAATGCGCATGATTTAGCTGATAATGGTGGCGCCAACGCGACTGACTGATGATTCAGCAAACTAAATTCACCTTCCATGGACCTGGGTCTTTGAAAAATTTCACCTGAAAAATTTCACCTGAAAAATTTCACCTGAAGAATTTCAAAAGGGTCACGTATAGAATTCGTCCCTGGCTGCAACAGATGCGTCAAATTGAACAATTTCATCATAATGATTCATGGCGAGTCGGGAAAAAATTATACAAGAGAATATTTACAAAATTATCTCCGCCAGTATTAATAATATGTCATTTAGTATCACACCCGTTTCTGGTTTCTCTTTCCTCTCCCATGGCTCTGGGTGACTAAAATGATTCGTCATAATTCTTCTCACACAAATTGAGCGACTATAATAAGAATGGAAAAGGAGGAACACCCTGTCCTTGGTTGAGTGTTTTGATTTTTTTGCCTGTGTGCGTACGAATCAATAATGAAACGTTCATTCATAATCTCGCTTATTAATCACTACGACTTTGGCATGGCATCCACGGTTTTAAACGCATCTCGTCTTGCTATTCATTAAATTCTTGTGGAAATCGACGATGAGCGTGGACAACATTGTTGAATTGCTCAAACCTGGACACAGTTTTTTAGGTTTTTTAAGTCGTGAAGCGAGACACTGCGATCCTCTACTCGACTGGGAGTTTCTGTATTTCTCGTCAGTGAGTGTAGGTGGCGAAGGACGTCGGGGAAACACAACCCAGGGAAAATAATCCAGAGGGGACATATGAAGGAGAAGATCTTTGAAGAGATACTTGCAACGATTGACTTGGAACTTGACCTAAAGGATGCAGTGACAAGCGTCACTTCAGGTGTTACACGTGAAACTCTTCAGGCGGTAGTTGAAAACTTCGCCATCAGAGTTCGCTCTTTTCTACAAAATGGAGCACAATTTGAACACACAGTATGAGTACAACAAACTTGTGAGTTTTCTAATTATTAAGAAGCGTTTTTCTCATTTTTATCTTCATTAGAAAGAAAATGGCACATTATCAAAACGTTAAACATTTTTTTGGTCAACCCTGTATAAAGCAATTACTTAAATGAAACATTCATTGAACATGTTCAGATGCCAATGGGGAGGTGTTCTATAAAGATCTTTATTTTTTCCACGGCAACGGAGCATTTATTTTCCTCTGGCTAGCAGCAGGCTTACCTGCCACTAGTTAATCTGCATGAAATCTACTCATTAGTCACAAGCAAGACTCATCGACAACTCAGTAGCAGTTTTCCCGTGGAAAACCATCGACAAGGGAGGGACGGCGGTCAAAATGAAAAACGCATTCACCTTCATCAGTCAGGGAATAAATTTAACTCAGAACTGCACATAAAATTAAGCAAAGAAACAAAATCTGAAGGCCATTTGTGACAGAAAATTTTTTTCCATCAGTTACGGTTCCTTTACTCGAGAAACTCATGACTTACGTTGGAAACCAACGTTCGACCCACAACGCATATTCCAGCATAGGCCCGACGTTGGCCCAACGTGGGTGTGCGACCGGGAATATCGACTTTAAACATGAAATTGAATGCAATTTTGGAGTGATAGCGACGCGTGATCCTCCTCCTCTCCTCCACTTTCCCTCAGTCGAAGACCTCGTGCCCTTCACATCCCCTTTCGCACGCTTTCTGACGACAGAACTAACGGCAAAAAATTCAGATATGAATGACAGGCTTTGACATTGCAGGAAGACGTTAAGAGCTGAAACAGGTGGACATTTTTCCTCATTGGGACTCTGGGTTCATTCCATCAGGGGTCCTCGTTCCAAACACTTGTTGAGTGCGTCGCACGCATGCATATAGCATCGCCGACAGTATTCTGGTGTGTACGCAGGAAGTGTCGTCAATGCAACTTCTGTCAATGTATGAACCCTGCAGGGGCGGATCAAGAAGTTGAGAGGCCCGGGGCAAGCGAATCCCACCCAAGACATTTAACCTAGTGGTGCAAGTAGCCTAGAGGAGCCACACAATGCTAGTGGTGCTAGTTTTGTTTATTTAACATCTGCTTCTTCACGCACTTACTTGGCGCTTTTAATTTCCTTCAGGGGTCCGCCTTGGAAAAGTAGGACGCGGAACAACGACCCCCTTTGCCCCCCCTTAATGTGGCCCTGGAACCCTGTTATCCCAAGCTCCTCATGTGAATTATTTTGTTCCTCTCACTCTCACCCTTTCTCCCATCCCGCACGTGACCAGTCATCTGAAATTCACTCCACCATCTCCTCTCCATTTTTTCAGATATCTCAAGGATACGGCCCGTGATGTCGGTGCCAATTACCGTAATTATTCTGAAGGCAACAGTTTGTACAGTGTGCCTCAGAGAAAGGTGTAGTATTTTAATTAATTGTAGATGCAATGTTTTAAGTAATAATCATGTAATGTTTTGCTTAATATGGACAAAAACTCAATTTATTTAATTGTTAGTGGTGACTAAAAGAAATGGAACAGTTTTGGCAGCAGAAAGAATTTTAATCCATGACAAATTCGTGGAAACGAAGTCACCTAATGTGTGTCGAGAGGATTCAGTCTACGATTTCCACAATCACGTGTCCCATCGTAAGGGATGATCGAAAAGCTTGAAAAAAAAAACATTGGCTGCGGCCTGTTCACCAGGTCTGTCCCCCCTGGATTTCTTTTATGCGGCTACGTTAAAGAAGCCGTTTTCAAAAACAGACCACAGACATTTCCAGAGTTAAAACATCAAGTTCAACGTGCAATTCACAGGGTCAGTGAAAACATTTTGTGTAACGCCATTGCTAATTTTGCTGAACGCATTCGAGTGTGCTTTGCCAGAAATGTCAAACATTTTGAACATGTTTTCTAACGTGACATGAAACATGAGGATGTAAGCTAACATGTTATGCAATGAAATGGCCTTTAAATTTTATAGTAATTATTCCGTACTGCCTTTAAATGTTGCACCTTTTTCCTGGACACCTTGTATATAGCCGCCTCTTCACTGATAGAACAGAGGCTTCATTATCCATTTTACACCTATTGCTCAACGTTAGAGCATTGGTGGTGTAGCAGGAATGAGACAAGGCTGAGGGAGTGCGAGGCCGGTGCTCCGGAGGCTAGTCGGTCTTGAGCCAAGGGATTCGAGCGGGAGACCACTCTTTCTTTTGGAAAGGGATATTGGCTAGTAGGAGCTGCCGTAAATAAAATCTAAGCATCTTCATGTGGATTTAAATTACTTCAGTGGTCTGCGGACTCCTCTCTTTGATGCTCGTACTTTGATGCCCATACTCTCATTCGTAGAAGTAATCATAATTGGCAGATACATGGGGGTCAATTCTGCTCGATGTATGTATTATTAATCCTCCAACAATAGAATTAATGTCAGCAAACATTTTCCGTGAAAAGGACGGAGTTTCGCTGCATTCAAATGTTGAGCACGCCGCTCAGCAGGTTCCGAACCTCTCGCTGTTTTGGTCATGTCGACCGGACTTTTAATCATGCCGGCGATGGAGAGTCGTCGCATGCCTTGAGGAATGGCGTACACCGCTCATAACACTAGAAGTAACAGCGATTGCAGTGCATAATTTCTACAGGAAGGTGCTATTTAATTAGCATTAGTTTGGGCTTTGGAAAGCGCCGGTAATCCACCGCTCAATAATTTAGTCTCAGTACTATTTCAGGCCTCGTTTCATAGGACAAGGTCGTCCTATGATTGGAAGGGAAATAATGATTTTGCATGTCTGGGAGAAGAAAGTTTAGTGGAATCACCGGAAGTCGACCGGAAGCAATATATAATTTATCTGCATAAAAGTTACTCAATATTACTCGCAATCATTATTCATCGGCAGTTCTAACTTGGAAAACCATCGATAAATTAGGGATTGCCGTCAAATTAAAAAGCATTCACCCTCGTCAGTCACAGAATAAATGGATGGCAGAACTGCACATAATATAAAAGCAAAAAAAGAACATCTTAAGGTCATATATAGCAAAAATGCTTTCCATCAGTTACGGTATACATCCTTTGCTTGAGAAGTTATCAGAATTCGAGCTCATGATATGCCTTTAAAGCTTCACTATGAACTCATTCACGGTTTGCATCAGTTCGTTTTCATCAGTGAGAGAACATGGAACTTTCCGCAAACTAGGCTTTAATTCGGATCTTGAAGATCCGAATTAAATATATAAATTATGCAATAACAAATATACCTTATTCAGCCGTCCAGAATGAAAAGTCATTGACTATGAAATCAAGAATTCCAAAAATCATCACAAGGACTCAAAAGTCCCGCCACGCCTGAGAGGGTAAAAAAAAGGATTTGAATTGCAGCCTTATTTGGAGCAAGGAAAGTAAACCTACAATTCTTTCACCCAGATTCTGAGCAATATTGTCTGAGAACCGATGACTGTGCTGTCCGATGACGCCATCAAAATTGCAAGTGGTTACGACAAGAAAAGTTACATCACTGGGACTTTACAGATGAGAAAGCAATTAGTCACTGCGCGAAAAAACGACAGGCGTTACGCAGGCTGATCAAAAAGGAACGGAACTTTGGCTGCAGCTCAAAGAGTGCTCGTCGAAATCGTTGGCCATTCGGCAGGGGTCAACTATATTCGATTTGTGATTCATGGTTAAAATTTCAGTTGTATATTATTTAAGGAACGCTGCTGATGACTCGAAGAAATTGTCATATATACTTTTTGATTGGTTTTTCCAGGATCCCAGTGCTGCAAGGGGCAAAAATTAAGCGCTCTCTAAGACTTTTGCGGCAGATGTACATACAGACACCTGCGACATGCACCTACTGTTTGCCATCTGCTCCAGCACTGGGATTCCAGTAAAAGCAGTCAAAAAGTGTCTAACTATAGCTATTTCTCCGGATCAATTGCGTTCCTAAAAGAAATACAGCTGAAATGTTTACCATGAGAAGCAAATCGAATATATCATAGTTGACCCCTGTAAATTGGCCAACGATTTCGACGAGCACTCTTTGAGTTGCAGCCAAATTTCCGTTCTTTCTTAATTAGCCTAAGTTAAGGTCTTCCTGAATTCCGACGTGATTTTGGTTTTTGTTGCACCACAGGTGCAACCAAGTACATAAATTGAAGCTAGGGGGAAAGGTCGCACGATTTCATTCTTATAAGCTAAAATCACCGTCAGAAATAGTTTAAAGGAAGGGTACACTTCTCCTGTTCAAAAATATGGAATCCCCTAATGAGCGGTACGTGCAAGCATTGTTTGGGGTCGTCCTCCACAATGATTTTGGTTTTGGTTTTAGGAGAGGGACACCATGAATCAGTCGAAATTGGAAAAAGATTCATTGGCCCTGAACATTTCCAAGGATATCTGACAAAGAATCCTTCTCGTAATTCTCCCTCTCTCTCTGCAGTACGTGGTCTGATCAATAATAGTTCCAACCTTCGTCATCTGATGCGAACATTCGGTGCGAGAGGAGGCACTGCCAGACAAGAAGTGGAACCCTCCAGTGCTCATCAGAATGAGACGTGGACTCATCACCGACCTCCTCTCTCGGAGCTTATATTTCTCCCTCCAGTTCCTCCTCTATGAGGAAGTCACAGAGGCGCCCAACGTTGGCAACGGTGAGTGGCCTTGCGATGACATGATGTGAAGCGTGGCATCGCTGATTCTATGGCTCCACATATGCATGCGATTGCATATTGCGGGGACTCTGTCTATGTACTACTCTTGTTCCACTTAAGATGGTATGGACTGTTCCACATACAAGCACAAATAAAAGTTAAACAGAAGTTGTCTCTTCATTCAGTAATGTCTTATTGATGTTTTGACCTTTCTAATGAGGAACAAGAAAATGAAATATCTTCTTCATCATCCTCCTCTTCTTCAAATACACTTTCTTCTCCATCAGCCTAGGCGGGAATTTGGTAAAAGACCCAAGCAAAAATATATATACAGGGTGTCTCAAAAGAAATGTATACACACTATAATAATAAAGAATGCATATTAAGTATTTGTAATTCAGAGAGGTACAATGTTCAATGGGTGCAGAAACAAGGGTTTGAATTGCATGGTTCACTACCACAGATGTTCAAATTGTTCAGCGTTAGCATCCCGGCACTGTTGACAGCAGTGTGCAACAGTGCAACAAACTTTTGAAGAGGTTTCTGCTGGGATAGTAGTACAGGACTCCTCAATTTCCTGCGATCGTGTGAATGCTTGCATTGCAAACAACAGCATTTTCCCCATCTGTGTGAGGCCTATCAGAACATTGTGCATTATCGTACTAGCAATGTTCTGGGAGATCATGCATTGTACCATCAACATCAAACTTATAATGAATCCTTGAAAGTTCTAGTACATCATGCATAGCATAGTTGCAAGCTCATTTCTCCATCTTCTTTGCACTTCACACGTGTTCTCATATTTCCAGAATCACTCTTGATCCATGTGTGTATACATTTTTTAGACACCCCGTATTTCAGGAATTTTTCACAAGAATAAGTTCAATTTTGACAGTTTAATTAGAAAAAATGGAAATGACAGGAAAATTTGGAGATCTTTAATTGCAATTTTCGAAAAAAAAAAGAATTCGAGTGCAGAGTTAAGTTGAACAGGAGTAGTCAACTTAAACATGCTTTAAAAAGAATGGTTCGGAGGGTTAGAGGATTTTGATTGTACGTGATCTTATGGAGATTATTTCGATTGCATGCAAATTTTAGGCAAAACGGCCTAGTTCGAAACCATGTTTAGGATATACCGTCCAACTTTCACACTTTCTAAGTCTATATAACTTTGCCAATGCTGAGTTTTTATTCCTGCTTCTGGACTGCTCAATGAAATTTTGTGATTAATTTTTCAATTTTTAATATTTGAAATCATTTAAATTACACCGCAGTTGTACGACGTTTTCAATCAATAAAATGCGCGCACGCGTTTCCCAAGACTTGTCAAACCCGTAAAAATCAAACGTAAAGCCCGTCCAGGCCCAGAAAGGACCACTTTTAATCCATTAAGGAGCCCAAGTTGCTCGTTTATCATATTCAAGCCATCAACCCCTTCCTTCGCTCTCCTCCAAATGTCATTCATGCCCACAGCCTAAGGGCAGGTTCAGTGGCGTCCTACTCCAAGCGGGGAGGGGGGCCGGCCACCCCGACGCGAGATACAGATCACTCAGCATGCGAATTTTCGTAGACTGTCTTAGGCTAAGCTTTCAAGTCCGCCTTTGTTGGTCTTTTTACGACTCTGTTCGGTCTCCTGCTGGGCTTCGACCTACCCGAACATGATCGAGGTAGAGTTGAGCACTTTATGATAAATCTCGCTCGATATGGTCGAGGAAAAAAATTCTCAACATTCAGGATTTCAGAAAAACACGATCAAACTTATTTGGCTAACAAACGCTTTGAGAGATCCGTCATTCTATGGAATAAGCATACCTGGACTTGGAGTCAAAGAAAAGATATTGACGGTCAAAGTTGATCAAATATGGGAAAATTTTCAAATTTAATTAGGCGTAGCAGAATTTTGATGTGACGTAAAAACAATATACTTATATTTTCTGACTAACCTCGTAAAGCATGAAAAACACTCCAAAGTTGGTTCCAGTTACACATATTTTCACAGTGACGTTTTAGGAATGAATGTTTGATGATTTCATGAATATCATACAATTTTTACCTTTTTTGTAATTAACTACACATGATTTTTAACTGCTAAATCCCAGTCAGTGCAGCAACCGCAATTGGACCACTTGACATAGAATGATTCATTCCTTTATGAATCGAATCTGTTGAGTAAACGGAACAGTAGCGAGAACAAGAGGGAAGTAAGAAACACGGCCAAGTGCGGTCAAGAGGTGGGAATTTCGCACGAAAGCAACCGTTTACACCGTTCGAGTCTTGTCGCCTTCATCGCTTAAGTCGTTTGTTTCGCCTTTTGCTGCTAGTAAGCCTTATGTCCATAGTTATTTTTGACGATTCTCCGCACCGACTCATGCGAAATTCCCATCTCTTGGCCGACATTCCACTGCGAACGGCGCGGATTCCTCTCGAACCTTTGACGGACCTTCTTTCGATTAGCAGCGCCAGTCGCAGTGCGAGGGCGTTCACTGCGAGGGCGATCAGACAATGTACCGAGCTCCTCGTAGCGCTTTATCGCTTTCCTGACGGTCGAATCAGGCAGATTCAGTCGTCGAGAAATCTCTGCAATTCGCATTCCCGAGTCGTGCAAACACTTCGATGGTTTCTCTTTCGATTTCATTCTGAAAAAACTAAAACGGCGGTCATTACTTAAAAGATTTTGTACTTAGTGGAAAAAGCAATAAATAAATACTATAAAATGATATGTTTGCGAAATTTTAGTAAAATGTTTTTGGCTTAAAAAATTAACTTTAAAAAAATCTCAAGAACTTTTGTGACACCCTGTAAATAGTGCAATGATGCAAAGTATTTTGTACACGACGAAAACCCCGGTAACAGTATAGGACGGGGACTTTAGGGAAGGACAACAAAGGGAGTTTTTATGAATTAAAACATTGTCTCTGAGTATTCCAATGAAAACGTGAGGAAGCCTCGGGTTCCCTGAATTCCTATGAGAAACTCTATAATTTAAACCACACTTTAATTCAGAAGCATTGTTCAAAATGGCGAGAGTTTCGCCTTGGAAACTCATCACTGACCGTGATAACGTCTAATTCATGGACCTTGGGGTGTTTTCTTCCCTGGCTACTTAGAGTGGAGCAAGTCAGCGAGAGGGGTGGGTAATTGCAGGAAATTCTAGGAAATTGAGAAAATTGCAGTGCATAGTTTATAAAGAAAATTGCAACTTCATTAGCATTGCATTGACCTTTGAATGTGCGAATCACCCGCCTGAGGAGAAAGAAATGTTTCCAACTACTTGGAGGAACTACTTTTTAATTATCAGTTCCTGAACTCGAAAGGAATCAAGATTTGTTCATAAATCACAAAATTTCACTGATGTATTCAACTGATAAATGAAATCTTATAATTTTCTGCCCATCAGCAGCCATCTTGTATTTGACTGATTAAACTGATTAAACCTAAGACACTCTAAACAATGTCATGATCACTTGGAGAACATGGGTGTTCAACAATCCACAGCCGATTAAATAAATGATTCTACGATTCTGTTTAACTTCTTTAGAAAACAATTTTTTTTCTAAAGGGGCAGGTGAAGCCAAAATAATATATTTCTGCCATTTACAGTAAGTGTCCGTTTCTTCAAGACCACGTTATCAATTCCAATCCTATACTTGCACTCTTAAGTTGCTTCTATAAAAAATGTTTGTCTTTTGTTGTTTTACTAATCAGAAGGCCTACTACTTCACGGGTCCAAAGGTGCATCCCCTAACTTATCCAGAAGTCAACGGCGGCTCGAAGACGGACACGTTCCCGTACGCATCTGTCTGATTTCGCTTGAAAAGTAAGACATTCTGTAAAGATGTACACAGTCGGATAAAAAGTACTGAATCATTCCCAGGTCGAATTGCAGCCATACGTGGAGCAGGGAAAGAGAACCTACGAATCTTTCAAGCAGATCCTACAAAATACTGCTTGGGAGCCCATGACATTGCTATCCGATGACGTCGTGAAAATCGCAAGTGCTTACAACGGAGAAAGTGGTCTCACCATGTTTTACTTGGAGGTAAGAAATCCCAGTACCACTTTTCGAGAACTATAGCAGTAGATCTTTCATAATTCGCTGCCAACAAGGTCACAGACTGCTGGCATCAAAGACAGAAGTGGCTTGATGAGAAAATGAGCGCCTGAAAAAAGGAAGTGTACGTGGTAACTCGAATTTATCAGAATAATTATAATAATGTCCAGGATAGGAGGAAACGATGCCTGCACAACCCGCTAGCGTGGGTTTGCTTCTCCAATTCAATTACGGTAGAAATGTTGAATCGGACATGAAGTGACACCGGACGGCACAGTTCGGGATTGAAACTTATTCTCTTCTGATATTTTCCTTAGTTCCTTTTTCTCCTTCTTCCACTTCAGTTTTCGGTCTCATGCTAGAAGACAGTGTATATATAAAAGCGCATCGTAATGAACTTTCCTTTATCTGTCGTTCATTCACACACCAGGGACCAACTCAGTGGATCATGTTTTAAGTAAAATTATGTCCTTACTAAAGTAAGGACATCTTTATATGGCAGAAGTCAGCATTTCATTAAATCTTTCCTGCGTCCTGGAAATCGGATCTTAATATTTACATTTGAAGTTGTCGGCGTACTTTGAGTTCGAGTGTTTATTGCTTAGTCTTAAGGTTGAAAAGGACTGTTCATACAGAGTGGTCATGAAGTCCCAATCTATTTTATTGAAAAACTCAAAATTCTAAGGAAAATGATTGATGTCACATCGTCAATAATGAACTAAATAAAACCGGCAAGAGTAAATGAAATATCAGTTATTAGCATTTTTTTCTTACTGAAGTTCGACATAATGACCATCCAAATCGACACATAACTGCAATCGATTTGATGTTTCCCTGAACATTCAGAATGTTCAGCATGTGAGGTTTATGGTGTTAACAGCATAAACAGCACCAATCCAGCACAAGCAGGATCTTAGTTTTCATGAACAAAATGTGCAATGGAAGTTTGACTTAGATGTGACATAGGGTGTTCCCAAGGGGTCATTTCAAATTCCTGCAAACGTTCACTCAATACCACGGAAGCAACCTCGAACATTCAAGGACACAGACAAGACCTGAAAATCATGACTGCTGTGTCTGCTAGGTCGTTTGCATTAAGGCATGATTTTGTGAATTACAGACGGTGGTGAACGTCTCAGCTGACGTGCTATTCAGGGATGACTGGGATCACGTGGCAGATTACCCAAAATGGAATCCCAACTTTCTTCGCACTGAAGTCGTACTCGTGAGACCTAAGTGACATATTCATTTTCCCTGTTTTTCCTGTCCCGAGATGGAGTCTAGCACTTTTCTTCAGGATATCACGCCAAGATGCCGCTTGGCTTACAAAGTTTCATCCCCTCTGGGGAACGGCCTGATCTGGAGCAGGGACGCTGTTACCACCGTGTATGCCGACACGGTAGGCGATGCAACCTACCTCGCCTTCTCCAGCACCTCCTGGCCCGCAATACCTCCGTCCAGTCAATATGTCAGGTTCGTTGCAGTTCGATTTCGTCGTAACGAGAACAGGGAAGGGGGATGCGATAAGTGTAAAGATTGCCTCGGATTAATTGTTGTCGATTTCAGCGAAAGTCGAATCACCCGTAGGTTTTTTCCTGCCTGCAATTTCAAACTTATCCATCGTAACGTCGCTCATTTCCAACAAACTAAAGAGAAAATCGTATATCCTTCGTAAATCGAAATAGGTGAGGAATTCCCCGTTGCATCTATAAATAATGAAATTGTGATCACTTCCTGGGGAAATGATGCAGCTGTGATGTCACAAGGAGTTATGATTTCTTTTGGTATTCAAAACGTATGAGGAACAAGTCCTAATGAATACGTGAGAACCGGAAGAGCAAGATTTTTGTGATCTGGACCAGCCTGCAATTCTAGGAATATACAAGGGTATATCGGAAAATAAGTTTCCCATGTCTCTCAAAAAATAAATATATTTGCAATATTGCAACACGCAGTGGTAATATGAATCCCTGTTCCCACTCCACTTTTCTTCACAATCACCACCTACATTTATACGTTTGTCCCATCGGTAAGTGAGTTTTTCCAAACCCTCTTGAATGGAGTCGGCGACCCGAGCGCTCATCATCCTCCACACACGCTTGGCCCCCAGCAAATGGACGGCACCATCTACTTATAATTTTCCCATCGTCACCATATATGGCAACGATCTGACGGTGGATATCGACGACTACATGTTTGTCCACAAAAATCGTATCACACTGCCGACTTCACAGTTTGTGTGCTCTTCCAAGAGTGCGGCTATATTGTCACTATCACTGCCCATGCACCTTGCCACCAGTGTATGGATAGGACAGGAAGAAGTGTACACATTAGCATATGTACCGTCACGCTCGTAATAACAATGTTCGTTCTAGAGACATGGGAAACTTATTTTCCGATACCCCCTCATATATTAATGTATGCTTTTTTTTTAGAAAGTCACAGGAAAATAAAATTCAATGTGGTGAGTCAACTTAAGAACATCCTTATTTTTCGTTAATGAACCACCATTCGCAACCATTCCTGCCGGGAGGAATCAACATAGGAATGATACGTCTTCATGTTTCGCAAATGAAGATTGAATAGGTGGAACGGAGATGGCTCTTCAGATGTTCAAGTTTCACGATTTCAAATATCTCTATCCAAATCCGATTTGAAGATTTCATTTTTTTAGCGTCCAGCTTGCGTTTCTAGCTCGCGCCACAAAATAAGGGCTTTTCAAAACTTGCGCGATACTTTAGAATTTAGCAAGCTATCCTACGAATTTTCATATATTTCATGGCCTGCCTATCCCGTATCATCTTTCGTTTTGAGGGGGAAAAGTACTAATCCGAATCCTCTGAAATCGAGAAAGTGCAAAAAAAAGCTGAGTTTCTTGTGCTACAGGGCGACGTTCTACCCTCAAGGATTCGTTTATTCTCCGCTGCCCAGCGATCCCAAGAAGACGCTCCTCAGGTGGGTCAATCACATAGACCTCCACATGGCGTTCGTCCCCGCGTCAGTCATCAATCTCGTCTTAGCGAAGGCCTGCAGGAACACCCTCATCTACTACCAGGAACACGCAGAAACCTTGAGGAAAAAATTGAAACAATTGAAGGGAATGTGACTCTTCGGTTTTGTATTGCCTGTTACTTAATAAATTCATTTCACGAGGGACTGAATATTCAAAGGGATTATAAAATACCGGGACTTCTGTCATCGTCCATCCACCACCCCAACAAAATTAAATCTCATTCCATTGGGTTAGAATAATCCTAAAGAACATACAGAAGAGGCTGATACTGATGGGATTCTTCCTCTACTTTGTTCCCTCGGGTGTACGAAACGACTGCCTCTGAAGAACCCTTCCCTTCTGCCCACTTAACATATCCCATCTTGGAATTCGAGGAAGAACCTGTCGATATATAAACATCCAAAACACATGCAGTCCCCCTAACGACTGACACCTTCGTAGATATCACGAGTGTATCCTCTTTCAGTCATTAATTTCTGAAGAAGATACTTCTTGACCCTTTTGCAGGGAAAATGACTTTTTGTCGTTTTAGCATACAGGTAGAGCAAAATCAATGTTTTTGCTTAGGCTGCTTTTCAAGCTTAGCCAACATCGGCTAAGCCGGGCACGCAGGTCATACCCATGATTCAGCTAATAGGTATAGCCAGTTGGTGGTGCCAACTCAGCTGACTGATGACTCAAGCAAAATTAATTCACCTGTCGAGACCTGCACCTTTGAAAAAATTCATGTGTTTAAATTTATAAATCGTCTCTGACGGCAACATATACGAACATTTCCAGGAGATTTTGAAGAGACACCTTAATCAAAATGAATCATGGCGAATAGAAATGCAAAATATCAATTCAAGAAATATCATCGTCAATAAATTCATCATTTTTTCTCCATTTCTAGTTTCTTTTTCTGCTGAAGTGACTCTGGCTAGGATCTCTGATATTCATTAATTCTTTGCATAAAAATGGGACGCTTTGAATGGAAATAATAAAGGGCGAAGTCATTACAAGTCACTGTGGAGTGAAATTCAGTATGTATTCGTCTTAATCCAATTCCCATGAATTCCTCTTTTCCCAAAATATCCGATGATCTCTCCTTTGAATTCTTCTGATTTTCATTTTGGAGTTCTCAGAGAATCAGTTAAGAACTTCTTTCATTTGGGGTTCAATGAAATCGAAACTCGACAAATTAACATGTAAATTGCAATCAAAATCAGGTTTAGTTAAAAATAAAAAAAACTCTTATTTAATTTTTTTAGCATTTAAGTATAAGAATATATCTGAGTGCAGTTTCTACTCATTCTTCAAAAAATGTCAGTATCTCCAGATATTTATGATGTAATATGGTCATTCCACGCCAAATCGACCAGTGAGAGAGCTCGACCATCTCAGATTTTAAGGATATGCACGTAGAGGAATCGATTTAAAGATATCAATTTTAACCAGTTGTTTATCTCTCCCACAGATCTCCAGATACATGCATTTTAATTAGACCTAATTTTCGCTCCCAGCGCCCATAGGAACTGGAATTTTTATACCTTTTTGCAATAACTTCCTCTCTACCTACAATAAAGCCTTTAATTTGGTGTCCTTTTAATCGTGAGATTGCCGTTTTAGATTGACTAATTAGGTATTATTCTCCTAAGCTGAAACAAGAATCTTCAACTGAACAAACAGTTCAGATCAAGTTCAGTGGACAATATCGGCACTTGCCACCTCGTGATTTGGTTTTATATATATTTCATTAAAAATGGCATGGTATGCCAATTTTGACGATACAAAATTCGAGATTGGCACTCAATGGTTTGACGAGATATGACGATTTGTGCGTGCCAGTCATGCCAAATTTCCACTTGTTCGAACATTTTTGACAGACATCAGTGACCGACACCTGCACTTTCCACTCCATGAATCTACATTTCTAATGCATCATTTTAAAATGTCTGATACGCCCTTTCTAAAGATACCAAATTCAAGGTTGGCACTTAATGGGTTCATCAGATCTGACTGTTTGTAGCATGTGTAACCAAAAATTCTACTTGATCGAAAAATCAGACAGATTTCGGCAACCGACATTTGAGTTCCCAGAGTACTCCCCAAGGGAATCATGGGAATGTAGCCTTGTAGTAAGCAATCCAATAGGTAATATTATTTTCGTCTTTTAATTTATTTTATGCACTTTTATCTTGTTCCTATACTGCAAAATCTCAGAATATTTCGCGGATTTTCAATTAAACGATTACCGTTCCATTTGTATTATGTAATTAACTAATTAATTAAAGCCAATTAAGTGAGTTAATTGATTCAGAAACAAATTTTCCTAATTTCCCAAATAGCACAATCACATTGAATCAACGTTGCTTCGACGTAATTTCGTCAACGCAGCTAACGCTAAAACCACGTTGCCTGTCAACATTGATTCTATATTGAAAGTTCATATTTATCAACAATTGATTCAACGTTCACATCAACGTTATATCAGCAGTGATTCAATGTTCAAAACCAACATTGCAACGTTGCCTTAACATTTGCTTAACAACGTTGATTCCATATTGAAAATACATTTTCTTCAACATTGAATCAATTTTGAAGCATTTATGCCATACTGAAGCGGCTCTTTAATTAACATATAAGCAATCTGACGTAGGCGAAGTTGTTTCATGTGAGTCTGTCCTTTCTTCGGATAACCTATAGTACTTCGATACATGTCAAAGGCATTCTCGATCCTCAGGTAGTCAAGTTACGTAGCAATGATGAAAAAAATAGAATGGGAAGCACTGCACATGATGACCATGCACGATCAAGCCTGTCCCAGAACAACAATTCTGCATTATTAATTAAGAAAACCTGAATGATTTCTGCAACCATTACAGTTCAAGCTTAATTAGGACATATCTAACTAGTGTCGTCACTTCACTTCTCCTACATCAGACCCTTTATGGCCTGCACAAACACGTCGGTGTCTATATCAGAAAATAGTTTTGACTCAGTAAGGTTTTGATACCTTGCTCCAAGTTATGAGAGCCGGAAATGCCATTCTACTTTCATAATGCGACGAAGTTTGAGTGCCTTTCAGTCACAGTCGAATTTGCTCTAAATCAAACGTTCCTCTTGATAGAAATCCTTCCTGGTATATCGGCTGAAGTGATTGCAAACACTGATGGAGTAAGCATTAAAAAAAATTTCTGCAGATACTTCGACCTTGAATGGTCCAGCATTGAATGAATGTTGGCCCAATGTGGGCCCAATCTTCATGAAAACGATCTTGTTCCTTGAAGGAACTCATGAAATCGTATAGAGGCATTCAGAAATAACGGAAATTTGATGCTCTCATTTATTATCTTCAATTCAAATGTAGAGCAACACACGGTGCAGGTGCCAAACCTCTCGTTATTTCTGTGATGTCGGCTGGAGTATTAGCCATATCGACGATGGAGGCTCGTCGTTTGCCTTGGGTAATAAAGAAGGCCATCCATTAGGAGAAACGGCGATTGCAGTGCAATATTTCTGCAGGACAATGTAACTTAAATAGCGTTAGCATGACATTTAGAAAGCGCCGGTAATCCACCTCCCATCAATTTAGTTTCAGAACTGCCTATGGACTGTTCGAGTGAGCCAGCAAGGTCGCCCTATGATTGGAAGGGGAAAATCCCTTCAAAAGTCTTAGACTCGCGATATCAACTGAAATAGAAAGGATGCAATACATAATTCATCTGCATCAGCGTTACTCATCATTACTCACAAGCATTGTCCATCGGCAACTCTTCATATCTTCAATGTAGTGGTTTCATCTTAAGAAGAGCAGATACCCTTACTTTTCCTTAGTAAGTTAATACATTACTCCTAACCATTCCAGCCTGGTGAGATCAACTAGGGAATGCTGTGTCTATGAGTTTTTCAGACGAAAATGAATGAGATGGACTGGAAATGGCTATTGAGACGATGAAGTTCCGTGATTTTAAATGTCCCTATGCAAATCCGAATGAATTATTTCATTCGAGTGTATCCTGCTTGCAGTTCCCGCTCTCGCCCATTAAACAATTCTTTTCTAAAACTTGAGCAACACTTTCAAATTAATCATCCTATTCCAGGGATATTTATCCATTTTCATATCATGCCTATCCCGAATCTTCTTTCTTCTTTCATACAAAAGTACTAATCCAAATCCTCTGAAATCGAGAAAATCGCAAAAAATATTGATTTCTTGTCATGCAAGGCAACGTTCTACCCTCAAGGGTTTCTTTATTCCCCGCTTCCTGGTCATCCCGAGAAACCGCTTATTCAGTGGGTCAATCATGGGCCAATGCATTCGTCCCCGCTTCAGTCATCAACCTCGTCCTGGCGGATGCCTGCAGGGACACCCTAATCTACTACCAGGAATGCGCGGAAAACTTGCGGGAGGAAATGGAGGGAGGGGAATCTTCCATTTTGTGATGAATGTTGTTTTTTACTAATTCATTTAATGGGGGCTCAATATTCTTAAGGCATTAAAAAAAATATCGGAGCTTCTGACATCGTCCATCCAAAACTCAATCAAAATTATGTCTCACTCCAAGAGCCTGCAGAAATATTAGTGGACATGCAGGGGCCATATAAATTCTTTAGGTATGTGTGAACTCGTTTGTATGCGAAATTAAAAGATGAAGTTAAGGAAAGAGGCACTTAAGACTTTTTGAAATGAGGTTGAAGATCTCGCAATATTGTTTGAATAGTGTCGGAGAAATCGAGAAATTTGTGCTGAGTGATCAGCGTAGAATCATTACCAGAGAAGAAAGAATGGGAGGAACCAAGGTGAATCTTGAATATCTTGCAAGATTTTTTCTTCAGCGATGCACCCTCCAAAATAAATATATTTAAAAAATCAACTCAAATTGCTCAAGCATAATTTTTTAAAATGCAGGATTCTTGGTATTAGATGAACAAAACATCGAACGGAAAGCCATTTTCTCAGTCCATCGTATAGTTCGCCGCGAAGTGGAGCAGAAAACTTAAATCCCTGACGGACAAGTGTTTATTAGTTTAAAGGAACAGCCAGAAATAAAATTTCAGCAGATTTTAATTTTTCTTTAAGATCTGAGGTCTCCTTTCTTCGATGCAGATGAAGATCAGCTTTGTTCTGACCAAAATTCTCAGTCGTTGCAGAAATTTTAATTAGCAGATGCATGATCTTGCAAGACGAACTTATATTTATATATCAAACAAAGGAATGCCTCCAAGTTAATAAACCTTTCCATAAAACCCATACTGCCTACACAATTTTCATTTAACCGATCTTGCTCCTTGAGGGAACTCGAAACATCTTATCAAGACATTCAGAAATGAAGAAGATTTGATGCCTTCAAATGTCTGCAATTAAAATATTGAGTGAGCCAATCGCCAGTTCCGTACTTCTCGCTATTTCGATCATGTCGGCTGGACTTTTATTCATGTCGGTGATGGAGACTTTGTCCTTCGCCATGAGGAAAGGCGAGGATCATTCATTAGCCTCGAAGAGAAATGGCGATTGTGGCGTGAAAATTCTGCAGTTCGGTGCAGTTTAATTAGCATAACCTTGGCCTTTCAAAGGCGTCGGTAATCCAACCCTCATTACTTTAGTGTCAGCACTGACAGTACTGCCTGTGGACTCATCGGCTTGGCCGAAAAGGTCGTCCTATGACTGGAAGGGAAAAAATGTTTTAGCCTATCTCAAGAAAAAAAAGGCACGTGGCATCACCTGAGATCGAGGAGGAAGCAAGTTGTTCCATCTGGTTTACCGTTGGAGTCTTTCTTTCCAAATAGTTGCGATAGTTCATTGTGGTACCGCCAAAAAAAATGCTTTAAAATTCATTCGGGATGAGGAAACTTCGACAGTGTTGGTAGACGATCGTTCGTAAGCGCTTCGAAATTCTTGGCGTGTCGCCTTGGAAACCCCAGACTTTTGAGACAATCGACGAGTTGACCGACGCGGACTGTCCTCAATTCGCGGTCGCATTTCGTGCCCAGTTTGGTACTTTCCGGGAAAAACCATCTATAATATTACGATACGTTTCTTTTGTTCGAGAGGTGTTTATCAGAATTAAAACTCATGATATGCCTTTAACGCTTCACAAGTAAAGACTCATTCATGTTTGCATCAGTTCGGTTCAGTTGCTAATTTTACAGGGGGCAGCGGGGCAGCTGCCCCCCCCCCCTTTACCTTTCAGTCAAAATACGCCACTGATTCGGTTTCATCAGTGAGATAGCATGGAATTATGGGCACACGCGGCTCTTGCTCTTCGAGAACTCAATTAAAAATATTAATGATGTAAAAACAATTTCTCCTCATTCAACCGTCCCCAATGAATTGACAATAAAAATACCAATTCCAAATTCCAGTACCAATATTCCAACACCAATTCAGTCCCGCCACGTCTGAAAGATTTAAGGACAGGAAGGATTTGAATTGCAGCTGCACTAGGACCAAGAAAAGAAAACCGAGGAATCTCTCACCCAGATTCTGAACACTACTGTCTGGGAATCCGTGACATTGCTGTCCGGTGACGTCATTGAAATCGCACGTGCTGAAGACGAGGAAATGTTAATCGTTAATTCTTTAAGTGGAGAAAACTCCACGCGAAATAATGCAGGGAGAGGTAATAAGGATTTTTTCATTTCGTGGCCGACGTCATCGTGGTTTGGTGACGTCACGTGGGAAACAACGAATTTTAAATGGACAATAAGACTCAATAAGTAAAAAGTGCAAAAAAAATTGTGCACCGCTTCCTCCCTTGTTCAATATACGATCACTGTCATTATCGACTTCGTGGTATTATATTTTTATTCTGTGGAGTAATTATAAAATAATGATAATAAACTGTAATAATATCATATAATTCGCAGAGACGTATGCAGTTTGCCCCTGCGGTTCTTCGGATACTTATTTTTTGCCTGCATTTTCACCTTACCGTTATCTTACCGGGTTCTGGTAACATCGCCTGGTGTTGCGCCCTTGGTCCGACCCTAGTCGCTAGGGTTGTGCCCCATTTCTCTCTCAGAAAAATACCTAGAAATTAAACTTTCCCCACGGATTCATTTTCATGCAATGATCGAAAAAATAGGAATGAGATTGCTACGTCTCACGAACCGTGTCCCAGCTAGGTAACTGATTATCACTCGAGTAATTTAATGAGAACGACACTCACATGCTTCCCGGCCCACAAATGATCGAATCTGGACTGGACAGTAACAATAAAGACACGAATCTCATTTTCCAAAACGTGACAGAGCACAAATTTCTTCAGAAATTTTGCTCTGCCAGGGAAACCCAGCTCTTCTGCGTCATTGAGTTTCTTCAAGTATTTATTTAGTAAGAAAAAGTGCACGGACGGTACATTCATTCAGCATTCGATTTACAGTCCACAGGGACGCACGATTGATTTGTCATCTACATTCGAGTCATAGGAAATCGCCTACGGAAATGTACCCCCCTTTGAAAAAAGGAATCGAATTTAAAAATCTGCCTGGAATTGCTTTCATTTAGTCGTGTACACCAGGAAGAAGACCAGAAAGACCTGAAGGAATCTGAACTTTTTCTAGTTACAATAATTGATAAATAAAAATATTCCATAATTTCTAACGCCAAGAATAACAGCAAACCCTTGAATCCCTTTCTTTACCTGATATCCTTGAGGAACAAATTATCCTACTCAAAGGGTACATTTTGTTCACCATGCTTTCTCCCCATTCCCCCGTACGATTAACTTTGCCTACGAAGGAAAAAGTGCAAGGACTAAAAGTGCATGCGACATTTGGTCCAGTATAGGATGGAGACTCAAGGGAAGGAAAACAGTGGAAGTTTTTATTACCTATAACATTGTCTTCGCGTATTCCAGTGAAAACGCGATGACGCCTCGGGTTCCTTGAATTCTTTTACATTCTCTGCGAGTTAAACCACATTTTAATTCAGAACCATTGGTCACGATGTCGAGAGCTTCGCCTTGGAAACTCGTCATTGACCGTGAGAACGTCGAAGGCAATTCATAGACCTTGAGATGTTATCTTCCCTGAGTTCTTGGAGGGGAGCCAAGTCAGCGATAAGAGTGGTTAATCAAGGAAATTGCGAAAGCTGCAGTGCATCGTTTCTAAATAATATTACAACTTCATTATCATTACTTGGACCTTTGGGATCTGCAAATCAATCACCTGAAAAAAGGCTTTCAGCTATGTGCAGGAACTACTTTTTAATCATAATCTCTTGAAGACGAGAGGAATCAATATTTATCCATTAATCTCTAATTGTCACAGACGTATTCAACTGACATAACTGATGGCTTATCATTTTCTGCCCGTCAGGAGCCTTCTTTTATGGAAAACAATGAACAAATGTGAGCCACTCTAAGCACTGTCATGGTTACTTGGAGGGAACATCAGTGTTGGGAAATCCACTCCCGATTTTAAAATAAATTATTCTACTAGTCCACGTTTTAACTTCTACGCTTACAACAAAGTCATATCTTCAACGTAAAAATGCAAGTGAAGCAAAAAAAGTTTGCGTCCTTTACAATACGTATCCGTTTCTCTAGGAGCACGTTTTCAATTCCACTCGAATCCTTACATTCTTGAGAAGCTTTCGTTATTTTTTTGTGGCTGTCTTGCTGATTAAACTAATACTTCACAGGACAAAGGATGCATCTCGTCTCATAACTTATCCAGAAGTCAACTGCGGCTCGAAGACAGACCCATTCTGGCGTGCAGCAGTCCGATTTCGCTTTAAAAAGTGAGACATCCGTCAATTATGCACTTAGTAGGATGAAAAAGAACTGAATCCTTCCCCAGGTCGAACTCCAGCCATACTTGGAGCAGGGAAAGAGAACCTACGAATCCCTCATGCAGATTCTGCAAAATACTGAGAATTTGGGAATGAGTGAGCACGTTTGAATGGAAAATTAAAAGATGATGCAAGGGAAAGAGCCTCTTAATGAGCTTTGGAATTAGACTCAGGGCCTCGCAATAGTGTTTATGTCTTTTTTTTTAATAGTGTCGCAGAAATCGATTAATTTCTTCTGAGTGATCTGCAATGGGGAATGGCCAGAGCGAAAATTCGGGAGCCTCTATAATGGGAAGAACCAGAGCGAATGCAGAATATTTTGCGCTATATTTTTCCAATGAGACACACTCCAAAATAAAATTTTTAGAAAATTATGAAAAGGTTAATACATTTTTCAAATTCAGGATGCTTGAAATTGAATGACCCCTTGAACATTATTCATTTCAACAGGAATGCGATTTCATTTCGATCCATAGCATAGTTTGCCGCTAGTTGAGCTTGAAAATTCAGTCCTTGGCGAACAAATATTTTTAGTTTGATAAAGCGACAGCATATAAAGTCTAAGCAGATTTTAATTAGAAAAAAGAAGCGTGAGCTCCTCAATTTAATGCTGATGAAAATCTGTGTACTGACCTATAATTTCATTCATTGCAGAAATCACAATTAGGAGATGCATAGTTCTGCACGACGTTCTCATACATATCCAACAATAGGATTCATCCTACTTAGCAAACCTTTCTATGAATCCCATACTGCATACTCAGTCTTCATTAAACCGATCTTGTTCCTTGAAGGAACTCAAAAAATCATATCGAAGAATCAAGAAATAGCGAAAATTTGATCCTTTCAATTATCTTCCATTCAAATGTTGAGCAGCATGCGGGGCAGGTTCCAAACCTCAAGCTGTTTCGGTCGTGTCGGCATGAGCATTAGTCCTATCGGCGATGAAGACTCGTCGTTCGCCTTGGGGAATGACGAAGGCCATTCATTAGTTTCGAGGAGAAAACTGCGATTAGAGTGTAACATTCATACAGGACGGTGTAACTTAAATAGCGTTAGCTCAGCGAAATCCCAGGAAATCGAAAAGAAGCTAGACATAATTAATCTGCATCAGCGTTACTCATCATTACTCACAAACATTGCTCATCGACAACTCGGAAGCATTTTTAAATGCTTCGGAGTTGTCGATGCTTAAAAATTTTTAAATTGATCAATGAGAGACTAATGGAAAAATAAAAGCATGGGGGATGATTTATTTGTTAGACGAAAAACCCTAACCAGCCGGAAACCTGCATATGAGCAGTGAGCCGTGCTGTCCGGTCGCAATGGTTACTACTTACAAATGGCATGAAAGAAAAATGTACAGACTAATCGCAATACCTGCATTTTCCCATAGTATCTGTGAACCTTTACTGTGCCGTCCGATGAAATCATTAAAGTCGCAAGTGCTTACAACGAGGAAACTTGCATCAATGGGTTTTCACAGGTGAGTAAACATGGCGTCACTGCATGAAAAAACACGACAACCGCTAAAAGTTTTCCTGAATTCGTGGCCGGCATGATCGTGGTTTGGTTGTGCCACAGGGGGAATCAAGTTTTTAACATGAATCTAAGGAAAAAAGAAGGTTGCATGTATAATTCGCATGCACCAGAATCACCGTCACAAGACATTCAAAGGAGGGATCCACCTTCTCGCCTGTTAAACGTGGGATCCCCCTCATGGGGTATGAGTGCAAGGGTGGTTTAGGGTCTTCCAGACAATGATTTAGGTTTTGGCTTCGGTTTCGGCTTTGGGAAAGAGCTAACCATGAATCATTCGGAACTGGAAAAAGGTTCAATGGTCCTGGACATTTCCAAGGACATGTGACTAGGAATACCTCTCGTGATTCCCCTCTTCCATCAGCAGTAAGGGGCCGAATTAATTATAGCTCGAACCTTAGTCATCTGAAACGAACATCCGGTGCAAGGGGAGGGGAGGCTCGAGAGAAGTGGAACCCTCCAGTGCTCATCTGAGAATGGGGCGTGGACTCATCACTGACCTCCTCTCTCGGAGCTTATACTTCTCCCTCCAGTTCCTACTCAATGATAGAGCAACGGAGGTGATCAGCGCTGGCAGAGGTGAGTGGTTTAGCGATGGCATGATTTGAAATGTGGCATCGCGGATTCTATGGCTCGATATGTGTTTGCGATGGCATATTGCGATGGTTGTCGAAGCCTACTTAAAAATGCTTTGAAATAAATGTCACATAGCAAAGAGTGGCTAGGAAGATTCAAATGTTTTTGACAGCATGTACTTTTATAGAGATTATAAGAACGTATGTCTTACTTTCATCATCTGCCAGTTTCAGTTTCATATAAGAGTTTAGTCAAAACCATGTTCAGGGTATACCGTCCAACTATAAAGAACCATAGAAACGAAGAACACAACTTCAGTAAATATAGTAATGAGGCTTGTCTCAAATATTGAATGAAGTAGTAAGTGTAGTAGATACATGAAATCAATATCAATTTAGGTTTTCCAATGGCTTACAATTTCTTTAAAAACCAAGTTCCAAGTCCAAGTCTCCTTGATTTCTCGAAACCACTGTGAATATAATATACACATCGCAATGTAGATTTCTTATTTTAAGTGCATGATATTGAGCTCCAATCTAAGTTGGTCTAGCAAGTCTCTAGTCTCACTCGTTGCAAAGGAAGTTATTTGTCAGTGGATGCTAATTCATCAGACTGAGTCTTGTATGACGATGTTCTATTTAGGCATTATTTGAAAAATGCTATTCAATTTGACTTTAAATTCCATGAAGCCGAAAGTGCGCATTAAATCAGAGATTTATGATTTCGTCCTATTTTCATGAAATAAACTTTCTTCTTAAAAAAAAATTATTCATTTGCCGAGTTCACTACGCTGTTTCATTCGACAACACACTCTTCTCGGACTCAACTGTGTAACTAAATGCAATTGTCTTATGTATAGGACGGGGAATTCAGGAACATAAAACAGGAAGTATTTATAAATTAAACTATTGTCCCTGGATTTCCAATGAAAATGCGATTAGACTTCGGATTCCTAAAATTCTTGCGAGAACCTCTGCACCACTGAGCAGGTTCAGTTTGTTGGTCATATTGAAGATAGCCTCAGTCAAAGACCGTAATAACGTCGAATACAATTAATTGACCTTGATTGGTTTCCTTGCCTGAGCTCTTGAACGAATAATAAACGAATCATCCACCTTAAGGAAAAGAAATACCTGTATTTCCAGGTATCTTGAGAAACATTTCCTAAGGACGAGAGGAATAAATTTTTATTCGTTAATCACCAAATTGCATCGATGAATTAAATTGTCATAAGTAATGTCTTATCATTTTATGCCCACCAGCAAGCTTCTTGTTTTAAAAAGTGTGTATTGTTTAGAAAGTTGCGAATGAAACTGAGACATTCGAAACTCTCTCATGATCACTTGGAGAACACATGGGTCATTGGTAGTGCACAGCCGATTAAAAGAATAGTTCTACGATTTCACTCAGCAAATGTCATTTTAAGAAAGAATATAAAAAGGAGGTGAAACCAAAATAATTTTTAAACGTGCCTTTTACAATGCGTACCGTTTTTCCACAAGAACTTCATCAATTTCAATCGAATCCTTACCCGCCCGAGATGTGGATGAACTCTTTTATTTTTTGGGTTGCCTTACTAATCAGAAATCCGGACTAATGATGCATCCCATGGCTTATCCAGAAGTCAACTGCTGCTCGAAGACAAACACATTCCCGTAAGCATCAGTCTGATATCGCTTAAAAAATGAGATAAAATTATGCAGACTCTCGGATGAAAAAGAACTGAATCCTTCCCCAGGTCGAACTGCAGCCATACTTGGAGCAGGGAAAGAGAACCTACGAATCCTTCAAGCAGATTCTACAAAATACTGCCTGGGAGCCCATGACTATGCTGTCTGATGACGTGATCAAAATCGCAAGTGCTTACAACAGAGATAGTCGACTCACCATGTTTCATTTAGAGGTAAGAAATCAGAAAGCAGCATTATAGTTCTCATAAACGAACCTCATAATTGAAGCTCAATTCAAATGTGACGTTGAGTTCACCAACCGGGTCATTTTCTATTCATGCCAGCCTTCACTTCAGGTCACATAAGCAAACTTGAACATTCCAGTACTCAGACCAGAGTTTCCAAACGTCATAGTTGCTGTGTCTGCTAGGTTATTTGCGTTTTTACATGGCTTTATGCATTTCAGACGGTGGTGAACGTTCCTGCTGACATGGTCTTCAGGGAAGACTGGGATCACGTACCAGATTACCCTAAGTGGAATCCCAACTTTCTTCACACGGAAGTCATTCTTGTGAGACCTCAATGACAGCATCACTTCCCGCGTTTTACTGTCCCGAGGATGTTTCTGGAACTTAATTTTTTTCAGCGTATCACGCCACAATGCCAGTTGACTTACAAGGTGTCATCTCCGGTTGGAAACGGCTTGATCTGGAGCAGAGACGCTGTGACAATCATGTATTGGGACAAAGAAGGCAATAATACCTACATGACCTTCTCCAGCTCCTCCTGGCCTGCATTTCCTCCGTCTAGTCAATATGTCAGGTTCGTTGCAGTTTCATTTCGTTGTAACAAGAACGGGAGAGAGGGAGTCGGTAAGAGTCAGTCGTAAATCAAAAGTTATCATTTTCAACGAAAGTTGAGACACAGCATGTTGTTTCTGCCTCCAATCTCAAATAGCCAATCCCCAAGGCGCCCATTCACCACAAGATGAAGCTAGAACCCCATGTCTTTAGTAAATCCAAGTGGACGAGTAATTCCCCATTACATCCATCGTTATTGATATTGTGATCATTTCCCAGGAAATAATGTACCTGGGATGTCACAAGGAGATATGATATTGTCTGGTATTCAAAACGTATGAGGAACAAGTTCAAATGAATGGATAAGAACATGAAGCGAAATGTGCTCTTCAACAACACGCAATTCTGAAATACAGTGTGTCCCAAAAATACCCTTTCTATTTTTTTTAAATAGGCTGAATTTCAAACAAATGGCTCAATGACTTGAATACACATGTATTTCCATACAAAATACAAGTATTGTTACAGACCGAAATAAAAATACACTGTAATAATCTTTATTCAATAGTTTCCACGTGCACTCCATCAGTATCTCTAAAAATCTCAAATCGGTCTGCTGCATTGCGGAACACATTTTGCGAGCATTTCGGGGTTTATTTTCTGAACGGCCTGCCTAATGCGATCTCGCAGATCTGGTAAATCTCGAATTTTTCTCCGATAAACCTCTGAATTATTTCCCCATGGAAAGAAATTCATATGGGTCAAATCCGGAGATCGCGGTGCCCAATACCTGTTTCCCCCCACGTCCAATCAAACGATTTGGAAAACGCCTGTTGAGGTATGTCTGAACAATTCATAATGACATGGTGCCCCATCCTGCTGATGGACTACATCGAGAATACCATCTTCAAGAAGTTGGGGTTCTAGAAACTGTTGAAGCATATCGAGGTAAATAAAGGGGAATCCAGGTTGTCAAGGTTTATGAAATTTTCTTGTGAATTTGTCTCTTATCTCGCATTTCGTTCCTCTGATGCGACAAGTTACTACCATAACACGTTCCTGCACATTCAGCCTATTTCAACAAAATGAATAGGGACTTTTGGGACACCTTGTATAACTGTATATCTAATACTTTAATTCGAAGAGGTCAAAAGTTGTGGTGGTGGTGGTGGTGGTGGTACCATATGCATAACTTCATTCGAGAGTTATCTGTTTGCATTTCCCGCTCTCGCCCATGAAACAATTCCTTTCTTTAACTAACGCAATGCTATGGAGTTAATCATGCCATTGTAGGTTTTTTTTTTATTTCCATAGCATACCTATCCTGAATCTTCCTTCACTGTTTCGTACAAAAGTTTTAATCCGAAACCTCTGAAAACAAGGAAGTCACAAAAAATTTTATTTCTTGTCCTACAGGGCGACGTTCTTCCCTCAAGGATTCGTTTATTCTCCGCTGCCTGGCCATCCCGATAAGACACTAATCCAGTGGATCAATCACGTGGACGTCCATCTCGCATTCGTCCCTGCGTCAGTCATTAACCTCGTCCTGGCGAAGGCCTGCAAGGACGGCCTAATCCACTACCAGGAACGCGCGAAAACCTTGAGGAAGAAAATGGAGGAAGTGTGACTCTTCAATTTTGTGTTGCATGTTATTTTTTTTTACCAGTTCATTTAATGGGGGACTCGATATTCTTCGGGCATTAAAAAATATCGGAGCTTCTGACATCGTTCACTCAACTCTCCATCAAATTGAATCTTATTCCAAGAACTACAGGAGAAACTGATATCAAAGGGATTTTCCCGCTTTCGGTCTCGGGTTTAAGAAACGACTCCCTCTGAAGGACTTTCCCCGTCTCCTCACTTCACATTCCCCATCTTGGAATTGGAGACAGGATCCACATTCAAAACATATCGGGTCCACACAACGATCGACACCATCGGGAATATCAAGAGCTTCATAGTTTCAGTCAAAAATATCAAAACGCTACTTGAATTTAGATGTCGGCCCTTGCCGCAACTGAAGCGCCAAATTGATCCAGCAATTGACAAGATACGTACATGAAACAGACTCATGACGAGTTGAACTGCAAAACATCACTCGAAAAAATTATCACTGCCAATTTTCATTCTTCCTGATCCATGTCTTTCCACTCGAATGGCTCTGCCCATCCGGATTACGAAGATTTCATAATTCCTCACACTCAAACAGAACGCTTTTAATGGGAATTATAATGGGCGAAGTCGTAATAAAGGGGCGTTTGCTTAAAGTTAATAATGAATTCGTCGCAATCCGATTTCCATTGACCGAATAATTCTCTTTTCCAGGAATTCCGACGCCTTCCTCATTTCAAATCTGATTTTCTTTCCAGCTTTTGCCGGTTCTGACAAGCAGTTAAAAAAATTTTAAATACAAATTTTCCATATTAATATTCAGGGAACTACCACTGTCAGTACTTCCATATTGGCTGCACTGATGGAAAGAGCGAATGAATTCGAAACTTGGCAAATTAATATGCTAATGACCATTTAAATCTGGCCATGATCAAGATGAGCATTGCAAATATAGAAGGGTTTTTTCATTAAGGTTTTAAGATATGAGGACATCCTTTCTTTCTTCAAACAATATCAGCAACTATATATAATCATTTGAATGTGATATAATTTGAAAGAAAGTTGCTCGTTTATTCCACTAGAGAACAATTAAAAAAATAAACACACCGGAAATTTGGAGTCCGTCCTAAACAGTCTTCTTTCTTTGAACAATCACATTTAAGGAAGAATTGCGACAGTCTTAATATTATGCAACGTCAGAAGTCACGTAAATTCTTTAGACATGGGTACACTCGCTTGAATGCGAAGTTAAAAGATGAAATGAAGGAAAGAACCTCTAAAAGCGCTTTGGAACGTGGCACATGACCTCGCAATATTGTTTCCAATATTGCTTGAAAATTTCGGAGAAATCGGGAAATCTGTACTAATTGATCAACATAGAAGCATGGCCGAGCAGATATTACCGAAATTTGCATAATGTGAGGAAACAGGGGTAATCCGAAGCATTTTGCAAGATGTTTTTCTTCAGCGGGCATCGTCCAAAATCAAATTTAAATACCTGTAAATGCTGAATTGGCTCATACATAATTTTTCAAATCCAGGATGCTTGAAATCAAATGACCCGCAAATGACTAAACTTTGAACGGAAAGTAATTTTTTTTAATTCAACGTATAGCTTGCCGCGAAGTTGCGTTGAAAACATAAATCTCAGGCATGTAAGTTTACATAAGTTTGAAGGAGAAGTCGGAAATAAAATTTAGGCAGATTTTAAATTTTTTAAAAAGATCTGTGGTCTCCTCTCTTCGATGCCAATGAAGATCTGCTGAATTCTGGTATATAGTTTCATTCGTTGCAGAAATCATAATTAGCAGATGCATGGTCCTGCATGACGTACTTATCTATATCCAACTATAGGATTAATCCAAGTTAATAAACCATTTTATGAAACTCTTACTGCATACTCAATTTTCATTTAACTGATCTTGCTTCTTGAAGGAACTCGAAACATCTCATCGAGGCATTCAGAAAAGACAAAGATTTCTTGCATTCAAATGTCTGCAATTCAAATATTGAGAAACCCAATCGCCAGGTTCCGAACCTCTCGCTGTTTCGATAATGTCGGCTGGACTTTTAGTCATGTCGACGATGGAGACTTCGTCCTTCGCATTGAGGAAAGGCGAGGGTCATTCATTAGCGTAGAAGAGAAATGGCGATTGCAGTGCAAAAATTCCACAGTACGGTGCGGTTTAATTAACATTAGCTTGGCCTTTGAAAAGCACCGGTAATCCACCCCTCATCAATTTATTGTCAACATTGTCAGTACTGTCTGCGTACTCATCGGCTGGGTCGACAAGGTCGCCCTATGACTGGAAAGGAAAAATGTTTTCGCATGTCTCAGGAGAAAAGGCATGTGGCATCACCTGAGATCGAGGAGGAAGCAAGTCGTTCCATCTTCTTGGCTGTAACAGGCTGTCTTTCGCAATAGTTCCTATAGTTTGCTGTGGTACTGCAAAAAAATAGCCTTAAGACTCAAGCGGGATGAGGAAACTTCGAGAGTGATTTTGTAAACGGTCGTTCGAAAGAATTTGAAATCCTTTTGCGTGTCGTCCTGGAAACCCCAGACTTTTGAGACGATCGACGCGTCGACCGACGCGGGGCTGCCCTCCATTCGTGGTCGCATGAAGTGCTCAGTTTGGTACTTTCCGCGATATTCTTACAGCAAATTTTGTAAGATTCGTTTTCGATGTAACCGTCTACAATAATTATCCGCTGCTGCGATGAAAACCGCTTTGCTCAAAGCACTGACTGTTTCCTGCTCTTCGAGAAACACGAACGCGTACCGTTCTGGAAGTACCCTGCGGGCCGCTACGTGAATCATGACTGCATAAGTCATGACCTCGTGAGTCCTTGAACCTTTCCCTCGGTGCCGCAACAAACTGTCGCAACTATGGGGGCAGACGGCTTCCAAGAGAAGATGGAATAACTAGCTTTCTTCTGGCTGACTTGTTTGCAAAATTGCTTTTAAGCGGAACGCCCTGCATAATTCATTTGCATCAACGTCACCTATCATTACTCAAAAGCGTTACTCATTCGCAACTCAGCAGTAATTCATATATGAAAAATATCGATCGGTGAGAGGGTGCTGCCAAAATAAAACCATTCGCCCTTATCAGTCAGAGTAGAAATGGAGAGAGAACTGTACAAGATATTTCAGGAACGAAAGAACATCTAAAGGTCATTTATGACATCAAAAAAATTTACCGTTAATTAAGGTACATTTCCTTTGTTCGAGATGTCGTTATCAGAATTAAAACTCATGATATGCGTTTAATGATTCACAAGGACAAACGCATTCATGTGTGCATCAGTTCGGTTCAGTCGCGTATTTTACAAGGGGGCAGGGGGGCAGCTGCCCCCTCCCCCCCCCCCCCCTTCCCCAACCCTCCAGCCAAAGTACACCTTTGGTTCGATTTCATCAGTGAGACAGCATGAATTATGCGCACACTCGGCTCTTGCTCTTCCAGACCAGAATTTAAAAGATAAATAACGTAAAAAACAAATTCTTAAAGTCAGAAGTCCCTCCAGGTCTGAAAGGATAAAGAAAAAAAAAGGATTTGAATTGCAGCTGTACTTAGACCTAGGAAAGGAAGCCTAGGGATCTTTCAACCAGATTCTGAACAATCCTGTCTGGGAATTCGTGACTGTGCCGTCCGATAACGTCATCAAAAATCGCAAGTGCTGACGACGAGAAATTAGATTTTCATCATTATGTCTTTGCAGGGGAGAAAACTCAGCGCGAAATAACCCGGGGACAGGTCATGAAGATCCATTAATAAAGTAGTAAATTAATGAAGTTCGTGGCTGCCTGATCGTGGTTTGGTGACCTCATATGGGAAGCGAAGAATTTTCAATGGGCAGTAAGAATCAATGAGCATTAATAATAAGAATCGCTGTGAAAAGTGGAAAGAATTTTCTCCGCTTCCTTGCCCTTTCAATATGAGACCCCGTCATTACTGGCTTTGTGCGAGAATTGTTTAATCTGCGCATTTGTTATGAAATAATAATAATATTTATATACTTAGTATTGTCATAATCTATTACTATTATATTTCAGAACGTTTGTGTGTGTGTCCTTTAGGCACGGCCACGTCTCTGATACCAATCCGTCCAAACATTGCATGGTTTCCCCATTTGGTCCGGGGATGGTCATAGACTAGGTGGCAGTTCAAAATTCAGACCCCCCGGGGCAGGGCTGGTGTCACGGTGTATTCTTTCCCCCCGGAAAGAAATATACCTGACGGAGGGCAGTATTTTCTTTCCCCCCGCGGTAGATCCTTTCCTCCCTGCAACTTCAGCTTTTCTCGTGGGTTTTAGCGAAACTCTCCCTAAGTGGGGTGTCTTCTACATACAATGCAAAGCTTATCGTCTGTCAACCCAATCAATGGTCAATGGGCAAAATCCCCATCGATGAAATTTTAAGTTAATCCCGTATGGAGGAAGTAGACACACCTATTCAACAGATCCATCGAAAGCATGAACACAAGTTCAGTTCGTTGGTGAACTCCCGCCCTCGCTCATACCAGTACATCAGTACGTCCACGATGTCAAAAGTCGAGATAACTTTCGTCACGGCATCAGAAACAGATTTGGCTCACTAGTAGATTTGACGAAAGATGACGCTAGCAGATTTGATCGCTCATCCATTTAATGAGGATTCGTTCGCTTCGGCTATGATCTCAGCCACTTACTATAAGTGGGATTTCCAGCTGTTACCAGTTGGAGCATGAACGACATACCATTTTGGTAGGCTTACTTAATAGGCTTACTTTTCTTAATTTATTGTATATAAATAGAATTTCTAGGTACTTACCCATTCAAGTACTCAGTGAAAACGCAGACTTACTTATGCCCTTGGAGAGTCTCTTTCAGAGAACCGACTTGATCAACTCAACGCTGAAATAGCTTTGGTGAGACTCTTATTGGATGTAATTCACCCCTGGCAGGGCCACTGAGAGGGTTACTCCTTAGGCACACTTCACATTTCTTACAGTAAAGTTCGACATCCTTAGAGATGCCCTTCCACCAATAATTAGCGCTAACTTTCTGGAAGGTAGCATTGCTCCCAAAATGACCGCCATCAAAATATAAATGGTGGAATAAAATGCTGCCTCCTTGGTTCTTCGGATGTTTTTTTCTTCCGTCTGCGTTTTCGCCTTATCGTTATCTATTCGGGTTCTGGAAGACCACGAATGAATTGAATTGGGGTGACAATGAGCCAATTATCTTCTCATCTAACTGAATTTCCTCGAATTTCACCTTTGTGGAATGTTTGAATTATTTTTTCTATCGCGTGAAGTTATAGAAGTCGTTGGATGTGAAATGAAAGAACGTTCCATGATCCCGAGTGTCGGTCGTCGAGTTAAAAACAACAAATTATGAAATCGAATCTGTATTAGACAAACTTATCAAAGGGACACGGATATTTTTACAAAAATGGACAAAGGACATCCGCAAGGAATAGCACACAGTCACTTCCCTCGAACCAAAGGGACTTGGGAGAAACGCCATGCTACGGCAAAAGCGATAAAACGTCCGATGAAAGCGTCGTGCGAAGCAGGCTCAGGTAGCGATTTATGAACTTCTTTCTCTGTAGGGGAGTCGATGCATCTTGGAGAAGCTAGAAAAGCTTCCCCAGTACCTTTTGGGGCTTATTCCACTGAAGATATACAAGCTACAAGCTACAAGTTACAAGTGGAGTGGTTGTATTTACAAGTATGTGTATTTCTGTTTCACAGAGTTTGTTATTAACAAAAATAACCTGGCTGGTCTGTCTGCACGTGGAAGCATGGCACCAGCGTGGCGCATATGTGGGCCACTCTATAAATGTCCGCTTTTTCCACGGCAACCTACTATAATGGTAGATACATTTCTATCTGTAGTACTAGTACTTCTGGTAGTGGCAGAACTACTGATTGCAGTATGTTTCAGGGGAAGGTCCTTCATGCACACAGACAAATTCGGTCCCTTATTAACACATTCCAGTTTCATGACAGAGAAATGAAGGAATGAATACTCATACTTCAAGAATATTCTAAAATCTCCTTCCACATAAAAATACCTGTAAAAGTGAACGATCTTTATTGGCAATAGGAGCTTGTATATGCCTAGACGCCATGAATCTGTCTCGAATATGGGGTTTAAAAAAATTTAAATTCTCGCGTTTATTAATTCTTATAATGAGACCAGGCGAGACATATGGTGAGGTACTAAACACTCCTGTAAAGGACGATTCCAGGGGAAAAGGGAAGGGTACTTTTATGTACTGTGCAAAAAGCGAGACCAACGCCACCATCTAGTGCCATGAAGGAGAACTTCAATATTTCCACAAAAAATCTCAAAGTGCATCTTAGGCACATTGAATCATTATGGTCATTTTTGCGGTATGTATTTCTTATATTCTTAAGTGTTAGGCACGGAACTTATCAGAGCTTTAAAGCATTTGGAAAAGTTTTCACTAACTTTTAGTCGGATTGCACTTGTGCGTGAAACATCCATGTCTGCCAAGCGTGGGCCAAGGGTGAAAAAGTTTCCTGTGCCACACAAGGTCTCACAACCGAGAAGCCACAGAAACGCCGACCTATAGCCACACATGCACTGCTGATTGGGGACAGTCTTAGATCGATAATAGTCGCTTTTAGCATAAGTCCTAACACAGTAGTTTTTTCCTGCGTCTTATCTAAACTAGTCCTTCTCAAAGAAGCTCATTCACCACAAAATGAAGGGGAAACCACGTGTCTGTGTAAATCCAAATGAACGAGGAATTCCCCATTGCGTTAATCAATAATGAAATTGTCATCATTTCCTGGGAAATATTGCATCTGGGATGTCACAAGGAGTTGTGATTTCTTCTGGTATTCAAAACGTATGTGGAAGTAATCCTAATGAATAGATGAGAACCAGAGTACCGGATTTTTGTGATCTGAAGCAGCCTGCAATTTTTGGAATATACAGGTATATTACTGTGTGTGTTTTTGGGAAATAAAAAAGAAATCAACTTTAATGCAGTAGGTCACCTTATGAATAGCAGACATCTTTACTTTTCGTTAGTGAACCATCTCTCCCAACTATTCCTGCCTGGAGGAATTAATACAGAAATGTTACGTCTGTGAGTACCACATACGAACATTACATAGGTGAATCGGCTCTCTTGAGGCAGCAAAGACTTCCTTGTCAACCTATCACTTGTCCGCATCGGTGTGAAATACAACACCTACTTCTTCCATTTTGCACAATGCATTTGGAGAAAAATTCTTAGTGCAGGGTTAGTCCCATAATATGCAGATGACATAATTTGTTTCAGTTATGCGCATGTTGACAGCTTTGGCGTTCGTGCCAGACGGTGACATGCAAGCTGCACTCTAAGGTCTCTTGACCTCCATGCCAAGAGCAGCAGCCCCAATCGTTGCATGCTTTAGAGCATATTATGTCGATTGCTGCAGAAACAGAGGTCGACCTCGGAGTGGCCCTGTTTTCCATCCTAGTGAGGAATGTGAGGGAACGTGTCCTCAGTGGAGAACCACGGGAGACCAACGCTCTAGAGGGATGGCACCACCGATTCGATCGCATTGTAGGCAAGGCTCATCCCAATATATGCAATATATGAATTTCTTTGAATCGTGCAGAAAGAGAAATGTTTTCAAGCGCGAGAGATGGAAGAATCTTGTCCGAAATCCCCTGAAGAACAAAGTAGAATCAAGGGAAATACGCATTCATAAAATTGTCACTTCGTACTCTGATGGCGAAGTGAGTGAATACTTGCGTGCAGTGGCACATAATGTTCAGTTTTAAACGGATTTCCCACATGCTAAAGATGATAACATTCATAACCACCAATTATTTAGCCTTTCTTTTTTTTTTACAATGGACCGTGGGCAGTTTTCCTATGTTCTTGTGTTTCTCATGACGTGTTTTCAAGACTTTATTGACAGACTTTATTGTCCATTTCGACTTTTTTCTCAATCGACATTTTGACTTTCACCATTTCATTCATTCGACGCTCAGGAATTCCACATAGTTAGTAATCGACAATTGGACTGTCGACATGTGTGCTTTCGACATTTTGACGGGAGAAGATACAAACACCTGCGACACGCACATACTGTTTGCCATCTGCTCCAGCAATGGGATTTACGTAGGCTAATCTAATCTTTTCTTATTAACCTACGTAAAGGTCTTTCTGAATTCGGACAAAATCCTCACAATCTTCCACAATTATTTTTGTCTTGGTTTTAGGAAAGAGGAAACCATGAATGAGTCGGAATTTGGAAAATAATAATTGGCTCTGAACATTTCCAAGGACATCTGACTAGGAATACCGTTCATGATTCCCCTCTTCCCTCAGCCGCACGCAGACAAAGGAATTGTTGCTCGAACCTTAGTCATCTGAAGCGAACATCGGTGCGTGAAGAGGTGCAAACGGAGGAGGAGTGGAACCCTCCAGTGCTCAACTGAGGATGGGGCGTGGACTCATCACCGACCTCCTCCCTAGGAGTTTATACTTCTCCCTCCAGTTCCTACTCTACGAGAAAGCCACGGAGGTGACAAACGCGAGCAGAGGTAAGTGATTTTGCGATGACATGATGTGAAGCATGGCATTACGAATTCTATTGCTCCACTTCAGTTTGCGATGGCATATTGCGAAGACTGTCGATGTACTAGTCTACTTAAAGAGGTTCTGCGTTATAGGCAGTACATGTATGTGCTATTATGGAGATTATAAGAACGTACTTCTTATTTCGATTATCTGCTTTTTTTTTGGTAAAACGGTTTATCCAAAACCCATGTTCAGGATATACCGTCCAACACTAAAGAACGTTAGGAACGAAAAAACAATTTCACGAACATCATGACTTGTGCAAAATATTGAATAAAGAAATAAGTGTTGTAGACACATTGAGATCGATAGCAATTTAGTATTTGCAACAGCAAAAAATTTCTTGAAAAGCCTAGCTGAAAGACGAAATCTCCTTTCTTCATTTCTCGGTTCCGCTGCAAACGATGTCTACACATCGCAATATAGATTTCATATTTTAAGCATATGGCATTGAGCTCAATTCTAAATTGGTCTGGTAAGTATCTAATTTCACTTGTTGTAAAGGATGTAATTTGTCAGCGGATGCAAATTGATCGGACTGAGTCCTGTACGACGGTGTTCTAGGTGGGCATTGCTTCAACATTGCCATTCAATTCGGCTTTAAATCGAGTCCTCGGATTCCTTAAATTCCTGTGAGAAACTGAAAATTCAACCACAGTGAATTAGTGTTGAATTATCCGCCATTGCTCTTCGAATTAATTCTGTACATCTCTGACTTTCCCAATTTTTATAGCAAACTTTCTTCTTCAGAAAACGAAAATTTTGAGTGTTCAAATGGCATTATTGTTTTCAATAAACGAACCTTATAATTCAAGTTCGACTCAGATGTGACGCTGAGTTCTCCGACCGGGCCATTTTTTATTCATGCCAGCCTTCACTTCAGGTCACAGAAACAAACTCGAACATTCCAGTACTCAGACCAGAGTTTCGAACGTCATAGTTGCTGTGTATGCAAGGTTATTAGCGTTTTTACATGACTTCATGCATTTCAGACGGTGGTGAACGTTCCTGCTGACATGGTCTTCAGGGAAGACTGGGATCACGTACCAGATTACCCTAAGTGGAATCCACATTTTCCTTCATACGGAAGTCGTACTTGTGAGACCTAAATGGCATCATTTCCCTCTTTTTACTGTCCCGAAGATGTTTCTGAAACTTAATTTTTTCAGCATATAACGCCAAGATGCCAATTGGCTTATAAGGTGTCATCTCCGGTTGGAAACGGCTTGATCTGGAGCAGGGACGCTGTGACAGACATATATTGGGACGAAGAAGGCAATTATACCTACCTGGCCTTCACCTGCTCCTCCTGGCCAGCATTTCCTCCGTCTAGTCAATGTCAGGTTCGTTGCAGATTCATTTCGTTGTAACAAGAACGGGAGAGAGGGATGTAGTCAGAGTAAATGCTGTCTTAGATCAGAAGTTATTATTTTTCTAAGAAAGTCGAAACACCATAGTTTTTTTAGCCTCCAATCTCAAAGACGCTTATTCACCACAAGATGAAGCTTGAACCCTGTCTTTCGTAAATCCAAGTGAACGAGTAATTCCCCTTTACATACATCATTAATAAAATGATCACAATTTCATAGGAAAGGATGCACCTGGGATATTATAAGGAGATATGATATTGTCTGGTATTCAAAACGAATGAGGGAAAAGACCAAACGAATGGATGAGAACATGAAGCGCTAGATTTTTGTGATCTTGAGCAGCCTGTTATTCTCGGAATATATATATTTTACTGTATGTTTCTTAGGAAGTCATAGAAATATCAACTTCAATGCAGTGGTTCATCTTTAGAAGAGCAGACGTCCTTACTTCTCATTAAGGAACCAATGCTCCCAACAATTCCAGCTTGGTGGAATCAACAAGAATGCTGCGTCTATGAGTTTTAGAGACGAATATTAATGAGGTGGATAGGAAATGTCTATTAGGACGATGAAGCTCAGTGATTTTAAAAGTCCCTATGCTAATCCAAGCGGATAATTTAGTTCCAGAATGTCCTGCTTGGATTTCCCGCTCTCGCCCCAAAAATAATTCCTTTCTAAAACTTGCGCAAGACTTTTCAATTACTCATGCAATTATAGGGTTATTTATCTGTTTTCATAGCATGCATATCCTAAATCTTCCTTCACTGTTCGATACAAAAGTAATTCGAATAATCTGAAAACGATAAATTCACAATAAAGATTTCATTTCATGTCCGACAGGGCGACGTTCTACCCTCAAGGATTCATTTATTCCCCGCTGCTTGGCCATCCCGATAAGACACTAATCCAGTGGGTCAATCACGTGGACGTCCATCTCGCATTCGTCCCTGCGTCAGTCATTAACCTCGTCCTTGCGAAAGCCTGCAAGGACAGCCTAATCCGCTACCAGGAACGCGCAAAAACCTTGAGGAAGAAAATGGAGGAAGTGTAACTCTTCAATTTTGTGCTGTATGTTATTTTTTTCACCAATTCATTTAATAGGGAACTCGATATTCTTAAGGCATTAAAAAGTAACGGAGCTTCTAACATCGTTCATCTAACACTCCATCAAAATTAAATCTCATTCCAAGAACTTCCAGACACAGGGAAGTGGACATACAGGGGGGATTGATATCGATACGATTCTTCCGCTGTTCTGCGCCTCGGGTTTCTGAAACGAAGCACTCCTCCCTCTGAAGGACTTTCCCCGTCTCCTCAATTCACATTCCACATCTTGGAATTGGAGACAGGACCCATCCACATATCCACATTCAAAACACATCGGATCCACACAACGACCGACACCGTCGCGAATATCAAGAGCGTCTTAGTTTCAGTCAGGTATTTCTGAACACTTCTTGAATTTAGAAACTGATCCTGGCCGCAACTGATGCGCCAAGTCTATCCAGCTCTTGAAGAGACACGTTCATCGAACGGACTCATGGCTAATTGAAATGTGAAACATCGCTCGAAAAAATTATCACTAACAATATTCATCTTTCCTTATCCATTTATAGTCTCTCTTTCCGCTCGAGTGGCTCAGGCCTCCCGGATAACAAAAAATATTTAATAAATAAACATAAACAGAACGCCTTTAATGGGAATTAGAACGGGCGAAGTCGGAATTAAAAGCTGCTGTTCCGCGAGATTATCAACGAATTTGTCGCAATCCGATTTCCATAGACCTAATTTTTATTTTTTTCCATGGAATCCGACGCCATCTCAATTCAAATCTTCTGATGTTCATTTTGGAGTTTGCCAGTTCTGACAAGCAGTTAAAAACTTATTCACAGTTTACCATATTAGTATCCATTAGTCGTTACTTCCATATTGGCTGAACTGATAGAGCGAATGAATACGAAACATGGAAAATTAACTTGCAAATTGCGATTTAAATCAGGCCATGATCAAGAAGCAAATTGCAAATATGGAGTTTTTTATCATTAAGGTACTAGGACAAAGCTATGAGATTATCCTTTCATTCCCCAAAAGATGCCAGCATCTCCAGAGAATTATTTGAATCGGATATGATTTAAAAGAGAGTTGGCTCTATTATTCCACGAGAAGACACAGTACATAGAAGAAACGCACCAGAAATTTGGAGAACATCTTAAACAGTCTTTGTTCTTTAAACAATCACATTTCAGAAAAAAATTGAGACTGTTTTGATATTATTCGTGGTCAGAATTCATGTAAATTCTTTACACATGGGTTTGCACGTTTGAAAGCAAAACTAAAAGATGAAGTTAAGGAAACAACCTCTCAAAGTGCTTTGGAACGAGGCTGAAGACCTCATAATATTGTTTGCGATATCGTTTGCAATCTTGTTTGAATAGTGTCGGAGGAAGCGGGAAATTTGTGCAATGCGATCAGCGTGGAAGGATGGCCGGAGCTGAAATTCGCGAGCTTCCGTATTGGGAGGAACCAGAGTGAATCCAAACGATTTTGCAATACGTTGTTCTTCAGTGGGGCACCCTCCAAAATCAAATTTAAAAGAAAATGGCTCATACAAATGATAACCATCTTGGACTATTAAGCATCGAACGGAGAGCTTTTTTGTTTTCAATCCAACGTATAGTTTCTGCGAAGTTGTGCTGAGAACCTAAATCCCTGGCGGACATCAGCTTGAAGGAGCAGCCACAGTTCAAACAAAGTTCAAACAGATTTTTTTTTTTAAGATTTGCGATTTCCTCTCTTCGATGTAGATGAAGATCTGCTGTGTACTGACCTAGAATTTCATTCGTTGCAGAAATCATAATCAGCAGATGCATGGTCTTGCACCTGCTTTGATTTGGGCAGATTTAAAATAATAATTAAAAAATATGTGGTCTCCTCTCTTCGATGCCAATGATGATTTGCTGAATTCTGGCGTATAATTTCATTCGTTGCAGAAATCATAATTAGCAAATGCATGGTCCTGCATGACGTACTTATCTATATCCAACTATAGAATTCATCCAAGTTAATAAACCCTTCTATGAAACCCATACTGCATAATCAATTTTCATTAAATCGAACTTACTCCTTGAGGGAACTCGAAACATCTCATCGAGGCATTCAGAAAAGACGATTCGATGCATTCAAATACAGTGGTACCTCGCATAACGAACGCAATTCGTTCCAGCGGTGCGTTAAGCGCTAGATTTTTGTGATCTTGAGCAGCCTGTTATTCTCGGAATATATATATTTTACTGTATGTTTCTTAGGAAGTCATAGAAATATCAACTTCAATGCAGTGGTTCATCTTTAGAAGAGCAGACGAAGGAACCAATGCTCCCAACAATTCCAGCTTGGTGGAATCAACAAGAATGCTGCGTCTATGAGTTTTAGAGACGAATATTAATGAGGTGGATAGGAAATGTCTATTAGGACGATGAAGCTTAGTGATTTTAAAAGTCCCTATGCTAATCCAAGCGGATAATTTAGTTCGAGAATGTCCTGCTTGGATTTCCCGCTCTCGCCCCAAAAATAATTCCTTTCTAAAACTTGCGCAAGACTATTCAATTAATCATGCAATTATAGGGTTATTTATCTGTTTTCATAGCATGCATATCCTGAATCTTCCTTCACTGTTCGATACAAAAGTAATTCGAATAATCTGAAAACGATAAATTCACAATAAAGATTTCATTTCATGTCCGACAGGGCGACGTTCTACCCTCAAGGATTCATTTATTCCCCGCTACACTTTCACTCGCGAACACCTCGCATAACGAACGCACCGCTGGAACGAATTGCGTTCGTTATGCGAGGTACCACTGTACTTGCAATTCAAATATTGAGTGAGCCATTCGCCAGGTTCCAAACTTGTCGCTGTTTCGCTCATGTTGGAAGGGCTTTTATTCATGTCGGCGGTGGAGACTTCGTCCTTCGCATTGAGGAAAGGCGAGGGTCATTCATTAGCGTAGAAGAAAAATGGCGGTTGCGGTGCAAAAATTCCGCAGTACGGTGTGGTTTAATTAGCATTAGCTTGGCCTTTGAAAAGCACCGGTAATCCACGCCTCATCAATTTATTGTCAACATTGTCAGTACTGCCTGCGTGCTCATCGGCTGGGTCGACAAGGTCGCCCTATGACTGGAAAGGAAAAATGCTTTCGCATGTCTCAGGGAAAAAAGGCATCACCTGAGATCGAGAGGAAGGAAGTTTTTCCATCTTGTTTCACGTTGGAGGCCGTCTTTCGCAATAGCTGCGATAATTCGTTGTGGTACCGCAAAAAAAAAGAAACAGCCTTAAGACTCATGCAGGATGAGAAAACTTCAAATTTGATTTTAGAGACCGTCGTTCTTAAACCCTTCGAAATTCTTGGCGTGTCGTCCTGGAAACCCAAGACTTTCGAGACGATCGACGTGTCGACCAACGCGGAGCTGTTCTCCATTCGCGGTCGCATGTCGACCCCAGTTTGGTACTTTCCGCGAAATTCTTACTGCGAATTTTGTAAGGTTTCTTTTTCGATGTAACCGTCTACAATAATTATCCGCTGCTGCGATGAAAAACCGCGTTGCTCTAAGCAATGACTGCTTTCTGCTCTTCGAGGAACACGGGCTCGCACCGTTCTGGGAAAACCAGGCTTGCCGCTATGTGAGTCATGACTGCATGAGTCATGACTGCATGAGTCTTCAAGCCTTTCCTGCGGTGCCACAACAAACTGTCGCAACTATGGCGGAAGACAGCCTCCAACAGCAAAACAAGATGGAATAACTTGCTTTCTTCTGGCCGACTTGCTTGCAAAATTACTTTCAAGCGTAATTCCTTTTCTTCAGCGTCACTCATCATTACTCACAAGCGTTACTCATCGGCAGCTCAGCAGCAGTTCTTACATGAAAAACTACTGATCGGTGAGGGACTGGTGTCAAAATAAACGCATTCGCCGTAATCAGTCATAATAAAAAAAAATTGAAAGGGTATTTCAGGAAAGAAAGAACATCTGAAGGCCATTTCTGACAACAAAAAAATGAAACATCAATTACGGCACACTTCCTTTGTTCGAGAAGTGGTTATGAGAATTAAAGCTTGTGATATGCCTTCAACGCTTCACAAGGAGAATCTCATTCATTTTTTGCATCAGTTCGGTTCAGTCGCATATTTTACAGGGGGGCAGGGGGGGCAGCCCCCCCCCCCCTTCAGCCAAATTACGCCTCTTCATCAGTGAGACGGCATGGAATTATGCGCACACATGGCTCTTGCTTTTTGATACCCGTATTGAAAGGATAAATAACATTTAAAAAAAAAAAAAAACAAATTCGTCTCATTCAACCGTCCACAATGACTAGACCCTAAAGATGCAAATTCCAAAAGTCAGAAGTCCCGCCCCAACTGTAAGGTTTAAGAAAAAAATAAAGGACTTGAATTGCAGCTGCACTTGGACCAAGGAAAGAAAACCGAGGAATCTTTCACCCTGATTCCGACCAATACTGTCTGGGAATCCGTGACATTGCCGTCGGATGACGTCATCAAAATCGCAAGAAGAGGAAATGAGTATGATTGGGTCTTTGTAGGGAAGAAAACTCCGCGCGAAATAACGCAGCGACAGGTAATAAAGATTTCCTTGATTTCGTGGACGACGTGATCGCATCGCGGTTTGGTGCCGTCACATGAGAAACAAAGAATTTAAAATAAAATCAATAAAAATTTAAAAAAAAATTACCGTAAAAAGTGAAAAAGAAGTGCATTCTTCCGCCTGCGTTTTCGCCTTATCGGGTTCTGGAGGGCCACGAATGAATGAATTTGGGGCAGCGATGAGCAAATTTCCTTCTCGTCCGACTGAGTTTCCTCGAATTTCACCTCCGTGAAATGTTTGAAAAAAAAAATTTTCTAAGTTATGAAAATCGTTAGATGTGAAGCGAAGGAATGTTTCATGAACTCGAGTGTCGGTCGGCGAGTTAAAAAAAAATAATAATAAAACCGTACCGGTACTGCACAAACTTATCGAAGGGACACAGATATTTTTTTACAAAAAGAAAGGACAAAGGACAAAGGACATCCGTAAGGAACAGCACACATCACCTTCCTCCGAACCAAAAGAACTTTGGAGAGACGCAATCGCAACGTTTATTGAAAGCGCTGACATCAACATCAGCCGACGATTTTTCCTCGACTTAGGTCATTCGATATACGCCTGGAATAATTGCCGACGTTGCCCACAGCCCTCTGAGACCGCCATTTCATCGTTCTGGCGGCGTTCCTTAAAATGCAGACCGGGTCACTCGTTGAAACACTCGCATAACGGCCGACGCGGAATTTCAGCCTCGTCATCAGGTCGAATTCCTGCGATTCCAATTCAGTTTTTTTTTTTAGGATATTTCGCGGAGATCCCGTTTGACTCGTGGCCGTTTCTGTTCCATCTTCAAAATCGTATTGAAATGTCGGAAACCCAACGGGGTTTCTGGAGTCTGCATTCTCGCGAGGACTCGAGAAGAAAGTGAGAACTGGGAATGAGAAACGAGCAATTTCATTCTCTGACTCGATTGCGAATCCTCGATCCCCTTCCGTGCGCGGGTCAGCATGACGTCGCGATCCGAGTCAGCCGATCCGCGTTTTTTTTTTCGAGCCTTCCAGTGTTGCCGGATTCCGGGGATCATTCCGTTTTCTGAGCTTCTTTGCTGGCTCGAAATTACGTTTCAGTTAATCCTCCAAACCGACAAATTTCCTTGCCAAAGGACGACCGAATAAGTTGCAGACGCCAGAAAGTCTCCGACGCGCGAAACAGAAGCAAGCAAGAGCCGCGAAACGCGACGCAACGGCGAAAAGCGACGAGACGAAAGCGCCTTGGGAAGCCGGCTCGAGAAGCGATTTATCAGCTTTTTTTTTCCTTTAGGAGAGTCGATGCATCTCGGAGAAGCGAGAAAAGCATTTTTAAGAGGCCGATAGCCGTAGAAGGCGTTTATGGCGTTCCTGCCCTGGGCTCGAATGCCGCCGGCGTGGGGAGCGCCCTCCCTCTCGTCCCGGCGCGAGCGCAGGGGAGCGAAGGGGAGGGCACTGTGCACGCCGGGTTTCGTGGCGACCGCCCGTTCCGGCTGAATTCGCCGTTGTCGATGTTCTCGAACGATTCCGTTCAATTCTCAAATTTGAAAGAAAAAAAAGGTTCACACTGCGCGAGCCAGATCAGTAAAAGCGATGGCCATGCGATCCAAATGCTGACGGACAAAACTCGTGGATGCCCATGTGCAGAATTTTCGCGTGTTGGATCACGTGCCAAAAAAACGAAGCAACCTGACTGAGCCAACTCCGAGTCAGGCCTTTCAGCGGGAAATTTCCGCTCACGTTCGCCTCGAGCGACGCTGCGCGGTGAATCAGCGCCAAGTTATCGGACCATTTGTCGACCGTCGTCCAATTCACGACTACGGCTTCCACGAGCCATGTTACGTCGAGTACCGTCTATCACTGATACGGTCGATGACCTAATAAGGCGCTATCGTGAGGTTGTTGGCTCATCACCGGGAACATCCGACCCGTATCCTGCTCACAGACGACACGTATGGATTGAAAAAAATCTCGTCACCAGCCGGCCTCCCCACCAAAGACGGGGGCGATGAATGAATAGGCTGAATCAATGAATAGAGGACCTCACTAGGAAAGATCAGATGTAGTCTGATCTGATAGTGTCAGAATATCGAAATCAGTTCATTCCGGCGGAAGAGAAGATTGAAGGCCGAAAGATTGAGCGGAATCGGTATTCCATGAGGGCAGGATCCAGCGGCTTTTTATTATTTTTTTTTTTTTTACCGAGCGCGAGCTATGGTTAGGGCCTCACGAGCGAAAAATATAGCCTTTATCTTGAATTACCTCTGTTTATCCTCGTGGAGAGGAGGGAACTGGACTCACCTTCTGAAAGCCAAAAAATATATATAATTTCCTAATTTTCCAAAGTCTCTTTGACCCAGCGCCAAACAAACAGGAATAATGTGTTGTTCACGTTGTTTCGGAGGCAAATCGGTCGATCCATCGCATCGTTCCCCTTTTAAAAACGAACGGATCTCGATTTTTTCTTCGCATAGAACTCTTTTATTTGGATTAATCGCGTGACTCAACGACGTTTGCTGAGGGCGAGAGTATTAGAGCCCGGCGACCCAGCCACATCGTGGTTCCCGGCTATCTTAATCTCGTAATGGAGAACTTCCTCCCCTCAGTACACAGCCTCGACGGAGCGGGAGGCATGCATCGAGGAAGGGCTCGTTATCTCGCGAATGGCGCCTAGTGCATGATACCCCCCACAGCATTGCCTCGGAGCTGATACGGAGGAGGAAAACGCGAGCGGGGAAGCACTGTGCCTTCGTGAGTGCCGGCGTTACCCCTGCCTCGACCAGTCGAAGTGAAGCGTGCAGTGGATCGAAGGAGCATGGATCGGTCGCAGATCGTGGAGGCGGTGAACGAGGAGTTTCGCCCCGTCTACGAGTCGCTGGACGGCGACGATCCCCCGCCTCCGCCCCCACCCGAACCGCGGGAGGAAGATGACTTACTACCCCCGCCGCCGACGCCCACCGAAGGAGGGAGAAAAGTCTCCATTCCCTTCCCGCCTCCACCCCACTTCTGCAACACCCAGTCCCTGGACAGACGGTCCAGGAAAGTCTCCATACCCCCACCCCCATCCACGCTGGATACAAGGATGTCCCGCAAGTCTTCGTTCTCTTGGCGATCCTTCCGAACCACCCTCCCCCCTCCCCCGTCCCCGAAATCCCTCTCCCTCTCCCTCGCCCTCCTCCCTCCATCCCCTTCCCCGACCTACGCTTCCATCGACTCCTCGGCTCCCCCCTCTCCGACTATGTCAATGTCAATGTCAATGTCAATTTCCATGGCATCTTCATCGTCTTCCTTCGCATCCCAACAACTCCCACACTACAAGGAACCTCCACAAGTTTCGAAAGCTCGCAAGCGAACCGAAACTCGTCGGGTCGGCCTACCTCATCCGGGAGGTAAGACACCAGAAATATATCACAATAAGCCTACCCACGGTATTATAGACCATTTTTGCTGGGAAAACAGCCTTATCATTCACCCCTCCCCCTCCGCTTAAAAAAAAAAACAACGAGAAATTGGGAAATCGGCTGACGTGCTTCACTATACCTTACCCATTTTAAGGGTTAATTTTGACCGCGTAAAAGAAAGACACAAAAGGCTAAAGGTCTGTGCAATTCCCAGGAAGCACCTTCGTCCACTTACAGTCGTGTGCCTTGGATGTCATCATATCTTTTGCGTCCGAAATTTCATTCATAAAATTTTACAGAGCGAACCTAGAATGAGAGATGATTCTGATTCCTACATTTGGGCTTTCACTTCAGAGAAATATAATTCAATCGGAGTAGACGGATCGGGTCAGCGGCACAAGTCACTCATTAATACGTATGAAACCAATAGCGAGCTATTTACACCCACACGAGTGATTTTGGCGCGGTTGAGCAAAGGTAAAGAAGTTCAAACCGGAATCGTGGCCGATTACCCAGCTGGTCCATGTTGACAACACTCTGGGAGTTATCGTGCGAAATTCGAATAATCAGTCCCTCCCGAAGGCGTAACGTCGCGAAGAACGAGGAAGCGAAGTGCGCGCCAGATTTCGAGATGGCTGCCCCCGCTTGACCCGCGGAGCCATCCTCCTCTGAAAACGACGAGTCCGTTCGACTTATGGGAATGCAGTTGACTCGTGAATCGTCAAATCGCGTCGTCGGCCAGTGCGAGTTCAATCATCCGACACGCTCATCTTCCCGATCGAGTCCGGTTTAAACTTTCAGGGGTTTCCAGCCCATCACGCAGAAATGCCCGCGGAGCTACCCGCGGTCCTTCCCGCGGTCCTTCAACAAAGAGCCCCGTTTGACGCGCTTGCGAGGGGGCGTCCCAGTCGTCGACAGAAAATACGAGTTTGCACTCTGAGCAGATAAGAATGGGTGGCGGTTACCATTCAAGTCGTGAGAGCGACAGCATCGTCATTCGTTCAGAAATCACCTGGGATTTCTCTGACCGACAGCATAAGAACAGAAGTAAAGAGAGACGAAAATGCAGTTTCCACAGCTTTCGACAGTCGTCTCCTCTAGGTGAAGCAGGCCTCACCCTCACCACAAAACTCAGTTAAAGCCCATGCCGCTGATAAGGGAGATAAGGAATATGAGCCATTTTGAACGCGATGTCGAACCGTCGCCAGCTCAGACGATCCGCAGACCCGCCTTCTTTCATTTCATTCGATTATCTCCATTATTTTTTATTCGATTTGCTGAGCAAAAAGCATTCGGCAGATTTTCGTATCTGAGTGTTTTGAGTTTCGCAGCCGCAGAAGAAAAAAAGAAATCATCCTCAACGAATAAGACGAGCATGAACGACGAACATTTCGGATGCGTCGTCGACCCTCAAGAAGAAATTCCTCGTCTCGATGAATGCGATGCTCGGGTCACATCAGCAGCGAGTGGGCGAGAGGAGCCTGGAGGGACGCGCGCGTGCGACTGGCGTTCTCTCGAGAGAAGCTGCGAGAGATGCTTGGTTTCGTGCGGGACTGGAAGATGTCGGGAGTGGCGGGAATATAAGCCGACGATAATATGGCGTCCTTGTGAAATACAATACATGCAGGGGTTAATTTCCATTAAGTACAACCTGTAGGCTTTGACTTTGCACGTGATGACTCCGTGACGCACGGAAGTGTGAAATTCGTTTAGTTTTGGGCCTGTGTTGCTTGTTGGATGCAAACTCCGAAATTTTCAGCGAACGATTCGCGACAGGAAATAGTTCGGTTGGCCCAAGCGGATGTGGTGAAGGATGACGTTACGGTGACATTCACCCCTGCTTTTCGCGAGACGCGCGTTTTTATGGCAAGTTACGCCTGTTCTGAGAAACCCCGCTCGTTCTAACATTTTTTCGCTGAGCCACGCCGCCGACGGAGCCAGGTGAAAGCTGGCCGAGGCCGATCCTTGAAACGCCCGCTCGCGAAGAGAAGCCAGTGAGCCCAAAAAGCTATTTCAGGGGATGGGATATAGGCTTGTATAAATTAGCCTTTTACTAGCCAGATCTTTTTGAGTTCCATGGCAGGTTAAGAGGATGTGAAGGATTGTCTCCCATTTGCCTCACTCATTCTTATCTTCTTCATGTTTTTTCCCCGCTTCACTTGTTTAACACCCGACCTCGTCCTCACTCATGGGTCTTCATAACGTTGTATTCCCGCCTGCATAAGAAATTTCCAGTTCTGCCAAAGCAGATGCTAACACTGGAGTTTTTCAGCTCAACTGGAAAAATATAAGCATACGTTTTATGCTAAGAACTTGCATTTCAGGGTTTTGACCATTTGTCTACTGTTTCAGGTATTTTTTTTTAAATCCTGGTCTAGACCCCTTTCCACTTGACTGAAATACCACCCAACAGACTAAAGACCAAATTAAACCTTTCTCTGAAATCTCGATGGTAGTGTCTTGCCCTTTACAGAATCTGGTCCATTATTTGCATATTTCACCTGGGCCTAGTCAACCTAAATTAGCTTGGCTCCATTCATTGTTAGGCTGAATTGACAAAGACTCATCCTCCCCTCATCTCCCTTTATTCAGAGGCTGTTTCAGATTCCGAGATGACTAACGAGAAAGTCACTCTCCAAGATGCGATATCCAATGTCGACGTACTCGACGAGATGCCCTTGCCCGACCAGCAGCCTTGCATCGAAGCCCAGCAATGCTCTGTCACCTACAAGGCTAATTTTGACACCAATTTTGAAGATAGGAATGCCTTCATTACTGGGGTGGCAAAGTACATTGAGGAGGCTACAGTCCATGCTGATCTGGTGAGGAAGTGTCAGCATGCAACTCATTATAGAATATAAAAGGGGTATTATCACCCCAATCATGTGAACGGCAATCATTCATTGTCCTTCGTACTCGATAGAATGAAATGCTCGAGGAAGGGCATAAACATGCTGTGATGCTATACACATGGAGATGCTGCTCAAGAGCCATCCCCCAGCCTAAATCAAACGAACAGCCCAACCGAGTTGAGATCTATGAAAAAACAGTGGAAGTTCTTGCACCAGAAGTCAATAAACTCCTCACATTCATGTATTTCCAGGTGAGCCAAAAGAAAATGCTCTCATGATAATTCAACTGAATTTCTTCTTTCCCATCTTCTATCTTATTATTTTCTTGCAGAAAAAGGCAAGCGAGAAGTTCTGTGCAGAAATGAAGCGATTGTGCCATCAGGAGAAAAGGAAGGACTTCGTCTCTGAGGCATACCTGCTCACTCTGGGGAAATTCATCAATATGTTTGCCGTTTTGGATGAGCTCAAAAACATGAAGTCAAGTGTCAAGAATGACTATTCAACATATAGAAGGTATGCAGATTAGTGCTCTCCCTTGAAAAAGTTATCACCAAACAGGTCTGAATTTATTCAATGTGATGTAGAAATTGATCGCAGCATCTTGAATTTGCGAATCTGCTCGTGTCTTAGCATAAGTGCAGTGCTGTGTATTCATTGGTGATGGTTAGGAAATTTCAGGTACTAAGTCACTCCATCCATTGATAACTGCCTGACCTTTAAGATCTCCACCCCCCCTCATTTTTTTGCCCTCTAGCTGGGGAAATCACCTAGAACCAGGTTGAAGATGTTTTATTGGCAACAGAAAGCCCACATGGTAGCATATCCTATAGTCTGTTTCTAAGTAACCAGACTTTTTCTTCTCTTTTCACTCTCCTTCCAATTTCTTTCTGCTCTGAACACCGATTGAGAAGGGAGAGAGGGATATATTGAACATAAATAAACCTCAATGATAGAATATCTTGCCAAGAAGCCATATGTGAAGGACACCAGAGAGATAAGATATTAGTATTTTATTTTTCATTCATTCATCAGCTTGCTCCAGTGTCGCCTCAAGAGTCCCATGCCCAGTCCTTATCTGATAACAGAGGCTCAAATATTCAAGCAGTCAACATGGAATTTCTTTTATATCTATGGATGTCCTCAGACAGATTAAGTATCACTACATCTCTGCGGTATGCTATTGAGCCTATTGTGTCCTATTTTCTCATGGCAGCTGCTGATAACATACAGGAAGACCTATGATAATTACCACTGAACCTGAATATTCCCATATAATCTCAGAGGACCTACAAAATGTTATGCCTTTTCTATCTGTTCCCTCCAGAGCTGCACAATTTTTGAAGGTGATGTCAGACTCAGCAGCCCTGCAAGAGTCTCAGAACCTCTCCATGTTTTTGGCTACGCAGAACAAGATTCGCGACGAACTGAAGAAGAATCTTGAGACCATTCCAGCATATGATGATTTACTTGCTGAAGTTGTCAACATCTGTGTCCAAGTACAGTACTATCAAGGCTTCTTTCAGTTGGCTTCATGCCTTTATCCTCAGATTTTTGAGAAGAGATTATCTTGTATTCCAGATGTACGAGACAAAGATGTTCTTGTCTCCAAGTGAGAAGCACATGTTAGTCAAGGTGATAGGTTTTGCTCTCTTTCTTATGGACCGTGAGGCTTGCAGCATCTATAAATTGGATCAGAAGAAGAAACTGAGGCTTGACCGCATCGACAAAATATTTAAGGTAGTTTGCCCTCACTGACTAAGTTAGGGTTGCTATTTGAAGTGACCCCAAGCTCCAAGAGTATTGTTACTGAAGACTGTGGTCTTTGCTCCCTATATGCCTAAATTCATGGGTGTTTCCTTTTCAACCTAAATAGATATTGGAGGTGGTGCCATTGTTTGGGGACATGCAGATTGCACCATTCAATTATGTGAAAAGGAGTCCCTACTTTGATGGCAGCAGATGGCCATTGAGCAATGCAAACCAGCCCAGCCCACAATCAAACCTCTTGATCCTAATTCCACAGATACGAGATGATCACGTGAAGTACATCAGCGAGTTGTCCCGATACTCTAATGAGGTGGGCTTGATTCAATAAACCTCAAATGTTGTGAAAAGTTAGAGCATGATATGTTGAAGTATCAATGAAGTATGATGATAATGATATCAATGAAGTATGAGGCAAGTTGGTGAATGTATGGCTGGACCTGGAGCCTGAGATTAACACCATTCATTATTTGCTTGACAAACCATGAGGCAGTTTAGACCTTGATTCATCAATCAGCATGTATTCCCATAGACTTCCACATATTTTTCTGTGTCATGACAGATAATGACAACGTACAAGGACACCCCTCGCACGGATTCCGAGACGAAGGAGATATCCGACTTGGCTTTGAGGGGCTTGCAGCTTTTATCACACTGGACATCCATTGTCATGGAACTAGTCTCTTGGAAGCTCCTTCACCCGACCGATCACCATCAAAACAAGGAATGTCCTGCAGATGCTGAGGAATATGAACGGGTGAGTCCCAACCAATTGTATGATTCCAGTTTATTTCTAACAATTTACTGTACTGCTGACAAAAACTGAGATATATCCTTTTTGTGCAGAGTATTTTAATTAATATATTATGCAAATGTAAAACCCAGCTTGCACCCATAAGCTTTTGGTTAGTATACCTTGGGGAAAATGTAATGTTATGAAATATAAAACTGAAGAGGAACAATTTTTTATGGCTTTTATGGCCTCTTGTGCTTATTTTTTTAAGTCTGACTGGATGGTTCCATTCTTGACAATTTTTTTTTTGTATTTTAATTTACTTCCTTCACACAGAACAAGTAATTCAGTAAGGAGTGCATCAGAGCGCGTGCATTGGCCCAAATGTGGAGATTCTTCAATTGTTCATTAGTCTGAAACAAGTAAATTCTTGTCCTGACAATTTTCAAAATTGCATATTTGCTCATTAGTCAGATGTGCAATGATTCCTGCTCTTGAGAGCAATCCCTATGTGTCTGGCCCATTAATTTTCAAGTGGGAAGTTGGCAAAGCTGGTTTTGGCAACATCCCATATGGCAGTATTGTCTAGAGAGGATAATATTCACTAATATAGGCATGCATTTCAGTGTTTTTCAATAGAATAGCAAAGAGAGTGTGGGACATAACTCATGAGCAAGGCAGAATTTAAGTATTGGAATTGACCTAATGGTCACCAGATTCCACTAAGAGGCCACTCTTGTTCACTCTTCCTCATGATAATGCCAGTTGCATTTTCTGGCAGTGATAAATCTTTAGTAAGCCCAACACCATTCCCATAGGCCAGGGGTGGGCAAAATACGGCCCACGGGCCGTATCCGGCCCGCCAATTGATTTCATCCGGCCCGCCATTATGTCTAGCAAAAGGAAAAATGTTTGTTCTTTTAGTTCCAGAAAGGGCCAGTTTTAATCCGCACAGCTGCTGAGCTAGCTCGTTTGTCATAAATAGGTCCTCTTCCCCTTCCTTTCCTCTCCTCTAAATGTCATCCACACCCACAGCCTGAGGACGGATTCAGTGGCAATTTTCTTAAAGCTAGGGAGGGGGTGGATCAACCCAAGATACAGATCACTCAGCATGCGACTTCTCAGAAAAAAGTCCGACCTGGTGACCCTTTTTACGGCTCTGTCGAGTCTCCTGCCTAGCTGTGACAGGCTTTAAGAACATAGGGCAGATACAGCAGATACGAGGGAAAAAAGGCGTCCCTCTCGGGTATTTGTGCGGGGTTTGGCATAGCAGCAAGGCCACTCTTCGGCTCGCCGCATCTGATGTGACCTCTGTGACCTGACGCAAGTCATGGTTTAGCGTAGAGGGGGAGACTGAGAGGGTGAGACTGGGATGGTAATGAGTGAAGGAATTTGACAGCGACACGTGAGAACAAGACTGAAGACTTACACTGCAAACCGACTCGCATTTTTTGTGCAACAATTTGCGAATTGTGGTATTTATATCATCCGCGAATAGTGTGTGTGAATTCGGAAATGAGCTCATCAAAGAAGAGGAAAGTGGACACTGAATGCCGAATATTCAACAAAGAATGGACTTCTAAATATTTTTTTACCGACGTGGGTGGAAAAGCTGTGTGCTTAATTTGTAACGAAAGTGTGGCAGTGTTCAAAGAATACAATTTGAATCGCCATTTTGCGAGCAAACATGCAAGCAAATATACGAACTTTTCTGCTGAAGAAAGGGCAAAGAAAGCTGATGAAATGGTTGCTCGAATGCAAAAAGAACAAAGCATTTTCACAAAACAATCGGCGTCCCAGGATGGGATTACGAGAGTGAGCTACGTGATTGCACGCAAAATCGCCAAGAGCAGCAAGCCATTCTCCAAAGGAGAATTTATAAAGGAATGTATGATTCACTCCGCCGTGATTCTGTGCCCAGACAAGAAAAAGCAGTTTGAGAGCATCAGCTTGTCAAGGCGTACTATTGTGAGACGTGTCGAGGATATCTCCGAGAACCTGCACCTGCAGTTGAAAAGCAAAGTAAGCAATTTCTCATATTTCGCACTGGCACTCGATGAGAGTTGTGATGTCAAAGACACGGCCCAGTTGATGATTTTTATTCGGGGGATCACCGAAAATTTCGAGCTCACTGAAGAGTTAGCATCAATGCAGTCAATGAAAGAAACGACAACTGGAGAAGACCTTTTGGAGGCAGTAAATCGGTGCATCTCGAACTTAAGAGTGGAATGGAAAAAATTGGCGAGTGTGACCACCGATGGAAGCCCAAATCTGACAGGAAAAAATGTTGGGTTGTTGAAAAGAATTCAAGATCAAGTCAAGGAAACAAATCCAGAACATAATATTATTTTTCTTCACTGCATTATACACCAAGAGGTCCTCTGTAAGAGTGTTCTAAAACTAAGCAATGTTGTGGACACAGTTACGAATGTGGTCAACTACATTCGAGCGAGAGGATTAAACCACAGGCAATTTTTAACTCTGCTCGAGGAATTTGAATCCGAGCACACGGATGTCCTCTTTCACAGCAATGTAAGATGGCTTAGTTTGGGAATAGTTTTGAAAAGAGTGTGGGAATTGAGAGCAGAGATTGCTTTGGTTTTGGAAATGAAAGGAAAAGATTCGGATTTCCCACAGCTGAATGATGTGGATTGGCTCTCTGATTTTGCATTTGCCGTTGATATCATGGGGCACATGAACGAACTGAATTCAAAACTGCAAGGGAAGGGGCTTTTTGCTCATGATTTGTATTCCTGTGTCAAGTCATTTATGACGAAATTACTCCTTTTCTCCCATCAGATAGGAATGAAACAGTTCCCCCACTTTCCCACTTTGCAGCAGATTACTGTTTGTGATCAAAACCTGAAAAAGTACACGTCGTCCCTGCTCGACTTGCATGCTGAATTTTCTCGCTGATTCGAGGACTTCAAAGTGATCGAAAATGACCTGTCTTTCGTCTCCTCACCTTTCTCCTTTGATGTTGACAAAGCCCCATTTGACCTCCAACTCGAGCTAATCGACCTGCAATGCGATGCACTGCTTGCAGAGCAATTCAAATCAGTGCCGCTTCCTAATTTTTATGCCTCCCTCAATGAACAGACCTTTCCAAGAGTTAAAGCTCATGCCCGGAAGATGCTCGTGCTATTTGGATCGACATACATATGTGAGCAGACATTTTCTGTTATGAAACTCAATAAACCAAAACATAGATCTGCGATGACCGATGACCACCTATCAGCAGTGCTTCGCATTGCAGCAACTGAGATGATGCCTGATTTCAATGATTCCTGATTCCCTGGTTAATGCACATCAGCGCCTTCATTCTTCCCATTGAGTGAATTTCTCACATTCTCATCGATATGTGAATAAATAAAAGTGTAAGACTTTAGATTGAGCTATTTTTATGCTATTGCCTCTTTACGTACGCTTGCGGCCCTCGAAGCTCATCAAAATTCATGAAGTGGCCCTTTAGCCAAAATAATTGCCCACCCCTACCATAGGCGATAGCAACTAAGAAATCATATTGTATGAACAAGAAATATCTGAATGGATTTAATCCAGACAACTGACATATATGTTTCCAGGCCACTCGATACAACTACATCTCAGAGGAGAAGTATGGACTGATCGAGGTCATAGCAATGATCAAGGGCTTGCAAGTTCTCATGGCCAAGATGGAGAACTTCTTCGCTGATGCCATCCGCAGACACCTCTACACGGAACTCCAAACCTTCGTTCAGTCCACCCTCAGGGACCCACTGCGGAAGGCCATCAAGAACAAGAAGGACCTAATTCGTAGCATCATTATTTCCGTTAAAGAGACTTGTGCTGACTGGATCAATGGAATTGAGGCAGCTGATGACCCAGCACTGAAGGGCAAGAAGGACCCTGAGGGAGGATTTGAAATTCGGTTCCCTCGACGGACTGTTGGTAAGGAACTGAAATATTTTTGCTACTATGGTGTCATGGTATATTCCATTTGGAGAGCTTACTGACTTCAGTCATGTCTAATGGGAATTCTCACATTAAGTTTGCCAATATCATGATGTCTGTTTTTCCCTTCATCAAAGAGAATTGCAAATTTTTCTGTATTACAGCATTTTTTTTACTACCCACTACTGCATGGGCCATCCATCCAAATGTAATATCCACTGTGGTTGAGTTTTGATGTGAGAGAGGTTCTTTTTGATCTGGAAACTATTCAGTGAATGATCCACTACTTTCCTTGTCTTTTAAAGAAACAAATTCCTGAGGATTGCACCTCTGTACATTTTTTTTTTTTTACATGCAAAATTTTTCAACTTTGGTTTCAGGAAGATAATCCAACATATCCTTACCAAGTACTGGTGATTCATCAACTATTGAAGAACTGAGGAGTGTCAGAACAAATATTTAGAATGTATATTCCAAAGTGATCCCTAGCTTCAGTGCTTTGAGAAATGTCATGTCTGAGCTATGTCTTGTCATGGCTAAGGTACAAAAGCACCATCAGATCATATTTCCTCCATAGTTGAAAGGGGTTTTATGGTTAGACTGATCATTTATGATTCATCAGCAATGAGATGAACCTTGCTTCCAGGACCATCATCCACACAGCTATACATGGTGAGAACGATGTTGGAGTCCCTGATAGCAGACAAGTCTGGAGGGAAGCGGACAATGAGGAAAGACATAGATGGCAGCACCCTCATTGCCATTGAGCACTTCCACAAGCAGAGCTTCTTCTGGAATTATCTCCTCAACTTCACAGGTAATCTGCACTTGTAAAACATGAAAATTTGTGTTAATTAAATTTTGGAGTGACTCGGTGCACTTTAATCAACACCAATGCCCCATTGCTCTTCATTCATCTTTGGGAAGCTTCACACATTGATCACATGTGTGAAGCTTCTCAAAGATAATAACAGATAAATGTTTCCAGTGAGTATACAAATAAAGGCAGTCAGTTTGAAATCTTCATTACTATGAAGCACTTGGGATCATTATTCCAGATCAAGTATTTTAAAGGGGAAAGCAAGTTCATACCATCAGTACAAAATCAAATTAATGTCATTCTGGAAAAATATGAGTTTTTATTAATGGATATTTTGTATACTCATGGTCAATCTGAGAAAGTAAGTGCTCTTGCATGGCAAAAACATGGTTCCACTTTGATCTAGATTATAAATTTGTCAGTATTCACACTATCCCAGTTGTTGTCTATGAAGAATGGGACTGTTGAAACTAAGAGTTGAAATTAGACATCCCCTGTATTTCACGTATTGTGACAACCAATAAACGTATTTCCTTGTTTTGCCAGTCTGCAACTTTCTTGAATGGGAAGATTTCCCCTAAATCATTGAATTAAAAAATATTTTGTAGATTCATATAGAGGTTATGAGATTCAAATTGCAATTTATGATGCATCTGGCATTCTACCTACTATCTAAGCATGCCTCTTAATGGAAAAAGACCAGAGAGTACTGAGGGGGGTGTCCCTGCCAATAAGATTGCACATGGACTAAAATAGGTCAGCATAGCATTATCAAGAACAAATAACCAAGTTGTATTTACCAGTATTTCACTCTATGTGGCAATACTGTGGTGTGAACTATTAGTTTATGAACTTTATTTTTTTTTTTTCAGATTCCTTGCAGCAGTGCTGTGATCTATCCCAGCTCTGGTATCGAGAGTTCTACCTGGAAATGACAATGGGGAGGAGGATACAAGTGAGTGAGACCCCCTTATGCCTCTGCTCAGGCTTCTAACTATCAACAATCCATTCTCAAAGTTTAGGAACTGGGGGCGCTATAGCATTTTTGTTGTTTAGTTGTCTGTTTTTCTTTATTGTTCTGTGTGATTGGGAGCAAATAGTTGGTTTTTTATGTGGGGCTGATGCCCATAGAGGAGTTGCTTTCCAAAGCAATTTACCTATTCTGCTCTGCTGCACCCAAGAAATTTACTGTTTGCTGAAGTTCTATGGAAAGTGCTCTCAGTGTATGAGTAATATGTGCTAGCCCACCTGCTATAAATGACTAAGAATTAGTTGCATGACTTATGCATAGCTCATAGCTGTAATTTTGGAAAAAATTATTATGTTGTTGATCTTTGCTTAGAGAAAGTCTTCCAGAATTTTATTTATTTCTTGATTCCTCTTGCAGTTCCCAATCGAAATGTCCACACCCTGGATCTTAACAGACCACATCTTGAAGACTAAGGATGCCTCCATGATGGAGTGAGTGTTTGTCATTATTAAGGATGTTTATATCTTCACACAAGATTATCAGTGTGATGGTTTGTTTCCTGAAAGGTGCGTCCTATACCCATTGGACCTTTACAACGACAGTGCCCACTATGCCCTGACAAAGTTCCGAAAGCAGTTCCTTTATGATGAGATCGAGGCTGAGGTGAACCTCTGCTTTGACCAGTTTGTCTACAAGCTCAGTGAGCAGATTTTCATGTACTACAAGCACCTTGCTGCCAGGTAAGACTTCTTCCTGAAATTTGTACATTTTTGTTTTTATTCTTGAGGTACTGTAATTCAGCATGAAGAGACACTAACACTCCATTCAGAGTTTCTACCCTTTCTAGGAAACAGATGCAATGTGTAATCACAAAAGTATTAAATGTATTCCTAATTTTCAATACAAGTTCTGCTATATGTACTTCTCTGTTCCAAAACTCAAGAAAAAATGTTATCTTATGAGCCATGTTGCCCTCCATCAAAGCTATCAACATGGATGAGAGTTACTGAAGTGAAAATGGGACTTCTGAATACCTTTCAATTTTAACTGGGATGCACCTGATAGTGTATGTGCCATGACAGAAATTTTTGTTTTGTCTACATCAGCATCCTCTTGGACAAGAGGTTTCGAGTGGAGTGTGCCAACCTGGGCACAGAGATCTCGTGGCCAAAAGCAAATCGATACGAGACCCTCATGTCACAGCGACACGTGCAGCTCCTGGGTCGTTCCATCGACCTGAACCGCCTCATCACACAACGCATCAATGTCTCCCTTCAGAAGTGCCTTGATGTTGCCATCTCACGCTTTGAGAGTGGCGATCTCACTGGGATTGTGGTGCGTCTTGGTCTCTGCTCGGTCCCGTTATGATTTGAATGAAATTCAGTTTGATTTGTCTTATTCCTGGCAGGAACTGGAAGCTCTCATGCAGTGCAATAAGCTGTGCCACAAACTACTTAGCAAGCATTTGGCCTTGGATGACTTTCATGCCATGCTGCAGGAGGCAAATCACAACGTCCTCGCTCCTTATGGACGCATCACCCTTCACGTCTTCTGGGAGCTCAACTATGACTTCCTGCCCAATTATTGCTACAATGCTGCCACCAATCGGTCTGCTTGCTTCACCTTTCCAGGTTTCACTCTGGAGGCTTTCTTTGCTTTTATTGTCTTCCTTTTTTATATCTCACTTTAGCTTTGTGAAGAGCCGTGACATCCTGTTCTCTCAGAGTGTCCATCGAGACAAGCAGCCCCAAGTGACCCACCAGTATGTGTGGGGTACCAAAGCCCTCAACATTGCCTATGCATCCATCTACAATCGATTTTCTGGTGTGTTGTACTTTCACAATGGTCTTGTTTAACTCACTGAGAAAGTTCTCATTTGATGCCAAAGATATTCAAGCCATATTTTCCCAGTCATGTGAAATTGGCTAGGTGTTCCTGTTTTCTGATTACAGAAAGAATAATCACACAGATGACTTTCCTCCAAGTAGGACAGCTCTCGTAGCTCTAGGATCATTTCACTTTGCTAAAAAAATATAATAAAACACTGAAGTACTATTGCTTCTCTTTTTACTGGCATATGGTGGATTTTGGGAACACAACAGAATGTATTTTAGTCAATCTTGCATTGAGAGACCAATTGTATGTGTTGTTGATGCAGGGTTTGTGGGTACACCGCACTTTCGAGCTGTCTGTCGGCTTCTGGGCTACCAGGGTATTGCAGTGGTCATGGAAGAGCTCCTCAAAATTGTCCAAAATCTCATCCAGGGCAACATCCTCCAATTCACACATACTGTTTTGAAGGTCCTCCCGAAACAGTGCAAGCTCCCCCTTTATGACTACACATCCTCAGGTATTGGCCTCCTCTGGCAAATAGAATGAATTAGATGTCAGTTGTCTACTTCCACCTTCAATTTGAAATTGGGTGAACTTATCCTTTTTTTTTCACTCTTGTTCTGTCCAGGTGTATTAGCATTTTACCAGGCACAGCTGACAGATGTGATCCAGTATCCAGATGCCAGAACAGAACTGTTTCACTTCTTCCGAGAGATGGGGAATGCAATCCTGTTTTGCCTCCTAATCGAACAAGCTCTGTCGCAAGAGGAAGTGTGTGATCTCCTCCATGCTGCTCCCTTTCAAAACATCTTGCCAAGGCCCTTCTGCAAAGGTGAGTGTGCAACACGTCTCTCACCTTCCAAGACACCATTCCAGCCCATGTTGCATTGTTACTTAAATTCTGTTAGATCAACAAGAGAAGCTTGAAGTGAAGCAGAAGAAACTAGAAGCCAAATATGCTCCTCTCCAGATAGTGCCAAATATTGAGAAGCTAGGCACTCCTCAGGTAATGTTCATCTTGCAATACTAATTTTTTCTTTGAGATTCTGCATCTGTATTTCTACTTAATCTCTGTTTATGTCAATTCAGCAAGCACTGATTGCCCGAGAAGGAGATCTGTTGACCAGAGAGAGGCTTTGCTGTGGCCTGAGCATCTTTGAGATGATCCTCAACCGGATCAAGGGCTTCCTGGGTGACCCAATTTGGACAGGGCCACCACCAGTCAATGGAGTCATGCATGTTGATGAATGCCTCGAGTTCCATCGTCTCTGGTCCGCCCTCCAGTTTGTATACTGCATCCCTGTTGGAGAGAACGAATTCACTGTTGAGTAAGGACTCTAATGATAACTCATATGAATTACTGCATTCCCTCTCTATGATTTCCCCTTTGCCAGGATCTTGATGTCTTTTCTTTCCTGTTCCTTTGTGCACCCTCCCCTGCATAATTAAATGTTGAGAAGGCAATGTGTTTCTTAGGAACAAACAAAGCCTTAAGAGTAAGCATTTCATTCCCTGGCATTTCCAGGCAGCTGTTTGGAGAGGGCTTGCACTGGGCTGGCTGCACCATCATTGTCCTCCTGGGCCAGCAGAGACGATTTGAATCCCTTGATTTCTGTTACCATCTCCTCAAGGTCCAACGAGCTGACAACAAGGACGACAGCAGCAAGGGCATTGTTAGTGTCAGTGTTCGTCCATGGTCTCTGCTTCCCTTCTCTTTGCACACGACTCAATGACTTTATGCTCCGCATTTCAGCCGTTGAAGAAAATGTGCGATCGCATCCGAAGGTTCCAGGTTCTCAATTCCCAGATCTTTGCCATCCTGAACAAATACCTAAAGACGAGCGCAAGCGATGCCGAGGCACTGCCCGTGGAGCATGTGAGATGCTTCCCTCCCCCGATCCATCCGTCTCTGGTCAACCAGCAGTCTCACTACCATCGTACCGACCATCTCAGGCATTGAGAGCAGAGATGGAATGCCTCTAGTCCTCTCGTCTATAGCTTAGTTTTGGCGAGTTCTCGGGCTCTTCCCAGGAGGCGAAGTTCGATGAGGCCATGTGGTTTGACAGTTCAACTCGAGAATCTCGCACTAAAGATTGGGAGCTTAGGAGTCATTAATATATCAATTTGGCTCTCTATTACTTATTGCTCTATATCTACAGTGTACTACTGTAACCTATTGGAGAGGCTCCTCTGTGAGAACTGTCTCTCGAGTTTCCACGAAGGGGAATTTACGTCCTCCTAGGGACTCCACTCTGAGGGCTAGGTAGGGCTTACATTCCCTTTGTGTGGGTATTATCCAAGTCATCGAATCTAGGAAAATGACTTTCTTTGATGTTTAGTCAGATATTCCTCCTTGATGGAAAGTCATGATCTCCCTTTCAGCGTGTCTTTGACTCTCTGGCGACCAAATTGGGGACCCACTACTTGAGCTCACTGCGATTTAAGAGCGGGTTATTGTCCTATGACATTCTTCTATGCGCAAAATGTTTCTACTGTGCTCTTAGTCAACTCAGTGCATTTATCTCTGTAATAAACATCGATTTTTGTATTCCATATCTCCAGATTACCATCTTTTCCTTTCACTGTTGAGCGTCGAGAATCACGATAATTAGCTCTTAGGAGCCTTGTGATTTCCCAATTGAACTGATTAAACTAGGAGTCGCAACGGTTAGCCGTGTAACCGGTTACTAATAGTCTGTTTCGATTTGATACATCCCCCTCCCCTGCCTTCGGCATAGAAAAGAAATGAAGACATCTCCCAAGCGTGGGATTCGGAAGTGCATCGACCACGGCAAGAAAGGCAGAGAAAAATACCCTATTATTACCAGAAAAGTAAGTGCAACCCCTATTCTTCCTGATATCCGCTCCAATCTTTTTTTGCCCATGTGGAAAGAAAAAACGAGAAATTCAGCCTCTTGCTATTATAGCAGCTTTCTTTTGTTTTCCCGTTTGTCTTTTTTTTCCCCCTCCCACCCGATGTGCCCCATTCATTTTCGCGTTATCCCCTGTTACTTCCTACTGTTACTTTACTGTTACTTCATTTTTCATTCTCGGAGTCTCAGAGGTATTTTTGACGTAAATGAAACTTCTACCTGAAATTTTGACTACCGGCGGACCACTCGATCACTGCTTAACGTCGGTAACGGCTTTGTTTTAAAAAAAATTTCTCATTTGCCTTTGCTAAAGCATCTGGAATCGCTTGTGCATAGGCGGTTATTTCTTGAGAAATTTTCTGTGGGGGGGCTCGGCGACTAAGTACTCCTTCGCAACTACTTCTCGTACTCTTGTCCTTGCTGTCCCTAACCCAAGCCCCCCTCCTCAGAGGGATTAGGCTTTCTTCTGAATCAGTGATTTTCAGTGAAACCTCAGCAACGCATCCTTCACTACGAAGAAGAGAATTCCCAAGTCCGCTTCATAAAATGCCTCGAAAGACTCGCTCATATCCAGGTCACAAGCAAATGCCGAGTTGCTCGGAATGAGGGCCATCTTTCTCTTCGCCGATCAACACAGCGATGAATGAACCTCAGATATTCCTTTTTGCAAATATTCTTTTTTGCAGATATTCCTATTTGCACGACCTCATCAGCCTCAATTTGGAGAATCTCATCCTCGCTCAACCGTTTGCCGCGACGATGCCCTTCAGTTTTTCGCAATCACCTCATTTTCAGCATCCGAAAGAAGTTTCCTTCACCGTCTTCGTGACCACGGATAGCTAATCGCTAATCCTTATCGTCCGATTAACTTCGAAGTAACGAAAATAATCTCTGATGTTCTTCTGGCGCGAAGGAGACCCACCGATTTCACCCATCGCGTTCACCCTTGAAAACAGTGCATGGAACTTCATGCATGGAACTTCGTGCATGTGACACTCGGTCTTCTCACGAGCGGAAAAACCGTTCCAAAGCTCTTCCAATTAATCGAATCCAACACTTATAAACATGTTTGCCCCTTCCACCAATGGGATCCTCTTAAATTAAAATTCTCTTAATGTCATTAATAATCCCTTCATTAATTAGGTTAAGGGAAGATTCTGATTGAAACTGCCACATTTTCAGGGTTGTTGGGATTTCTCCCTCTCGCCGACAGTTTCCTCGAAGCCGACATTCCCAGAGCAAATCCCACCGACGACGAAGAAAGGAAGAAACCAGCGACCGAGCCGCCGGATGGAATCCACAAATTTGCCTTCAAGGTGAAAGCGCTTTCCCTTTCAACTCGTTGTCACGGAGCCAAGCCGAAGGTCTATCGGCTCCATTAATCATCTTATTGTTCTAAGAAACTGTTTTTTTTTTGGGGGGGGGGGGCGGGGCTCGAGCCCCCCCTCGAATCGCCGCCTATGCGCTTGTAGTCGCAGGTTGTCGCAAAAAAGGACCCAGCAGCCCTCAATGAGCAACGCGAACGATAATTCGCCGAAAATCTAACACGAGAGTCCGAAATCGAATCGACTCAAATATTTCAAATCGAATCAAAAAACGAAGCGAATTTTTATTAAAATTGCATTCTCGACTTCATCCGGCATGGCATGATCCCCTAATCCGTCTGACTTCGATCCTGCGAATTAATATGCATGCGAGAGCAGCGATTTATCTTAAAAATTAAATAAATTACATTAAATTACTTGCACATCGCCTCGCATAATAAAAACCAGACCGATATTGAGGCGTCGCTTCGCCTCCCCGGAAAACTCAAGAGGAATGCGATTGTGCCCCGGGAGCCTCCTTATCTCCCCGACATGCCCCGAGGGGGGGACGCGTCAAGGCCGCGACGATTAGGTCCGCCCTCCCCGGGGCCCGCCCTCCCGAAGCGACTACGCTACACACGCTCTCTCGTGCATTCCAGGCTCCATCGATCCCCGTCGCGAAGGCCGTGCATCCCCATAGCGAGTGGAAGCGCTCACATAGTGAGTAGAGCGAGCATTCGTCACGAGTGGAGGTCAAACATCCACATAGTGAAATTCAAACACCCCAATAGCGGACTTCAAACATCCTCATAGAGGACTTCAAACGTCACCAGCTGACTCGAAACACCCTCACAGCGGACTTGAAACATCCCCCCATCGCAATGGAGAGCGAAGAAGGCAAGGAACTCGACACCGACTGCATGACCCTGACCCGCTTCGTCCTGGCCGAGCAGCGGAAGGTCCCCGGCGCCACCGGCGACCTCACCCAGCTGCTCAACTCCATCCAGGCCGCCGTGAAGTCCATCAGCCATGCCGTGAGGAAGGCCGGGATCGTCCAGCTCTTTGGGATGACCGGGTCGACCAACGTTCAGGGCGAGGAGGTCTGTATCTCACATATATTTTTAATATTTATGCTCATATTATTTATTATATTTATTATTCATACGTGGCGTTACTACTTTATTTTATATATTGACGTACATTATTTTTCAACAAAAAAAAATATTTTTTTTAAATATATATTTTAATCGTGTGCATCAAAATCTGGAATGTGAAAGAACCAAGTGTCGGGAATTTCTTCGGAACGGTCGAAGATTTTTTTTTTTTCCATGCGTTGGGAAACCTCGTTCGCACGGAGTAATTCCAACCGACCGCTCGTGGGAAGTGCTTACCCCATACTTAAAGGGAAAAAAAAAATTTGGTCACGTGATCCGATTTCGAGGGAAAATAATGGCAGAGAACTTTTCAGGAAAAGGAGATTTGGCTGATAGGGAATTATCAGATCGAACGGGCGAAACCTTAGCGAAGTTGGAAGAGGCACGGCGCGCAATTTCTGGATGACCTTCGGCACAATAATTATTTTTTTGTCATTTTTTTGTCATTTTTTGTAATTTGTCATTTTTTCAAACGAATTCTCGGTTTAGGATCAGATTTGGTATAACATTTAGAATTCCGATGAAAAAATCCCAAGCTGGCACGAAGGGGGAGGAGGGGCCTTCGGGCCGATGCACCGCCTTCTACCGATGAGGAAGAAGGCGGTTACCCCTTTCGTCCCGCTGCGGCACGTCAAAGAGAGAATTTACTCTTCTGGAATCCCGCCACGAATAAAATTATAAATGAAACACGTACAATATTTTAAATATTTAGATATTTAAAAACATTTAATGTAACATCGCAGCATTTCAAGACAAACTTAATCAAACCGCATTCCTTTTCACAAAAAAAAAAATTATGAAAAGGAAGTCTTTCTCCCAGGTGAAGAAGCTGGACGTCCTCGCGAACGAGCTGTTCATCAACCTCCTCCGCTCCTCCTACACGACCTGCCTCCTCGTCTCGGAGGAGAACGACACGGCCATCCCGGTGGAGGCGGAGCGGCAGGGGAAGTACATCGTCAGCTTCGACCCGCTGGACGGCTCGTCCAACATCGACTGCCTCGCCCCGATCGGGTCGGTCTTCGGGGTGTGGAGGAGGCCGGAGGGGGGCGAGGGCGAGGTGGCGGAGGCCGAGGCGCTGCAGCCAGGTGGGGCACGCGTCCGTTATGGGCGGTCGAGGCGGATTTATTCTATATGTTACAATTAAAATGTAACATTTGTATTTAAATTTAGTTTTATAAATTTATTTATAATTTAGTAATTTTTTTTAATTAATTCAAATATGCGGATCCGGATGTGTGCATTGAAGTGTGGGGGAAATTCTACTTCCTTGAGCGAAGTACAAATGCTGCCTGTGTTAACCGGGAATTGGTTAGAATTTTCGTGCTCAAGTTTTGGAAATTTGAGGATCGATAACAATTCTATTTTATTATATTTTATTCATTTTTTTTTAACTCCTGAAATTCGGAATTTGCAGGCCGACAGATGGTGGCAGCCGGGTACGCCCTCTACGGCTCGGCGACGATGATGGTGATCACGACCGGGCAAGGCGTGAACGGGTTCATGCTGGACCCAGGGATCGGCGAGTTCGTGCTGACGGACCCGAACATGCGAATCAAGGAACGAGGAAGCATCTACTCGATAAACCACGGGAACGAGGCGACGTGGAGCGAGGGCGTGCGCGAGTACGTGAAGAGCAAGAAGGACGGGGGGAAGCCGTACCGGTACATCGGGTCGATGGTGGCGGACGTGCACCGGACGCTCAAGTACGGGGGAGTGTTCATGTACCCGAGGACCCGAGACTGCCCGGAGGGGAAGCTGAGGCTCATGTACGAGATGAACCCGGTGTCGTTCATCGTGGAGCAGGCGGGGGGGAGGGCGACCGACGGGATGCGGCCGATCTTGGAGTTGACGCCGACGGGGATCCATCAGAGGACGCCGGTGTTTCTGGGGTCGAAGGAGGATGTCGAGGAGGCGATGGAGTTCATCCGGAGGTTTCCCGGATGAGGGAGGGAGGTGGCTCTGGGTTCTCATTCTCTTTTGGTGTTTGGTAATGAAGTGCAATACGGGGGAGCTGGGCTGTCTCGGTCTGTTTATGTTCGGCGGGTCGACCTCGAACGCGCGACTCGGCAGTCGTTATGGAGTCGGACGGCGACGAAAATCCGCGGCGACCTCGAGTGCAACGTGAAAGCTCGCGAATCGAAATCGCATCGGCACGATCTTCCCGAAATTTCAAGGATGTTTACCCGTTTGTCCGAGAGGACTACTGCAAGGCTTCGGCGCGGGAAGCGCAAAGGAACACCGCCAACCCATTAAACACTGCTAAGCTGCTTTCTCTCTCCTCTCTCTCTCTCTCTCTCGTTCTCTCTCTCTCTTTCTCTCTTGCCTCTTCATGCCGCCCTGGCATGTCGTCGCGGATTGCGAACATCGTCCCGCGTCTACTTGCGACCACTCAAATCAGACATCCCTCTCTCGTGACCGCTCTCGTCTGACATCCCTCTCTCGTGAATGACCTTCCATGTTCCCCGGAGACACAATTTGCCTCTGCTCTGTTTCGCCTGCAGGGATTGGCGTCAACTCACGACACTTCTCACCACGCGGAGCTTAAAAAAAAAATATATTATATTTTCATCAACTGGCCAAGTTCGACGAAAAGCAATGCACGAGCCGAGAGAGCTGATGACAGTGGCTGTTGTTCGGGGCAATTTGTGCAATACTTCCAGGGCAATGCATTCTAGGATCTCCACACCTCCCCTCTTCTCTCGTCCTTCAACGACAGTGGTGTAAAACTCAATTGCCAAATCGCTGCGAACAATTGAGCCGGATAGAATCTCTCAGGGCCGGGAGCGATATAAACAAATTTACATTTATTTAGCATAAATTAAAATTTTAATTTTGAAATTTGGCATCGCTTTCCCATCACAAACTGCCGAAGAAGAATTCGCGGGCCGAACGAAATGGACTGGCGGCTCGCCAATTTGGCACCCCCTGCCCTTCGACACGCTCCATCGCCAAACACGGCAGAGCACGAGTTCAACCAGCAACCTATTCCCCGCTTGTCCAAAATGGATCCATCAGCTGGAAGGAAAGGGACACCCTGAGAGTTTGGGGGGGGGGGGGGGCGGTTCTAATTATTACAGAAACATCTGGGTCTCTCGTCAACAACGCCTATGGCTTTGGTGCTTTCTGGCAGCGGAATCGGGATTCGACCCATTGCGAGTTCTCAATCAAACACAAGTGTCTCGTCGAATCCGCTGCTTGGCCATAGAGGAGTTACTGAAGGCCTGTCCGCTAGGTGGAGGATCGACGGTGAAATTTATATTATATTGTCGATGAATGGGATTCGAAATTTCCCGCACTGTTTCCGGATCGAATTTGTAACTCTGCGCCCCTTGAGCCCAGGAGAAAAAGAAATGCTTCGTCAGAAGATCCAAAAATCCCCCTTGTGGAAGTCGTCGCCACCTGCAATCGACTGCTCCTATGAGGGGCAGATGTTGTAGGAATTCAATCCGAAAAAAAATGCACAGAATTTACGCACTGATCCAGGCAAGCACTGCGCATGCTCATTGAGGATGTCCGCCTTTCCCGCCGAAACAATTTTAAATATTCAAATTTGGAAATAAAAATGTTTGCTTTGGGCACGAATTTCGCTTAAAACGAACTTTGTCGGTGTCTTTATTTTCAAGAAGACATACTAAAAAAAAAAAGATAGGTTTGTCACGTTTCTTGCTTTGACCATGTGTGTTCATTTCTGGATTTTTTTCCCCATTCATATTACTAGTATTTTATTTTACTTTGTATCCTTATTTATTCCCGCAATTCACCGATGCAGGGAATCGGCGAGCATGAGAGACAGTCCGCGCTGCGAGTTTCCCAAACCTCAAAACGAATGCCCTTCACCATGTCAAATAAGCAAGTTGCCAACGTGCAACTGACATCCGTGATCCGGCGGAGTGAGCACATCCTCTCATTCCCTTCCTTCTGAGGGCAACCTCCAGTCCCATTCCTCTGAGGGCAACCAGGGTCCTTCAGGCACTTTTTCCTTTCGCTGGTACTCGAAGGCTCCGACCCTGGTTCTTTTCTTTTGAGGCTTTGGGCGAGCTTTGAACCCAAATGAACTTCATTCCCTCTCACTCGAAATGAAAATGTGAAAATTTATTAATTCCAAGCGGGAAAATAAGTTAAGGGATTCGACGGTGATCGCCGACGTTAGGAAAGACTTCGTCAATCACGATAAATACAGTCAAATAGGAAATTATTCCCGGGACCTTACCGATTTGGCCTCGGAGGAAGTCGCAAGATTTTGCATCTCGTTTCGCAACGCCACGATGTGCACCTAAACCAGAAATTCGTTAGCCCTAAATCCCTGGTACATGTGAGGCGATTGGAGTCGATTCGCTTACTGTAGTTCAGAATTTATATTTGAACGGTTCATACCTTCGGGATATATTTCACGTTCGCAGTCCAGCACGTACTATGACCTTACCATTAATTTCCTAGGATTATTTCCAAGGATAATATTAATTTCCAAGGATTATTTCCTTCTCGCAAGAATTTTTTGCTGCTCGGTGAAAAACTAACAAGAGGAAGAAACTCAATGCAACCTCCTTCTATTGTAAATTTTACCAGCTTCTCTTATTCAAGTTCAAATGCACTTAGGGGAAGAGGCTGCTTGGAATGATCTAGAACAGATTGGAATGTGAGCTCATTCGAACAGTCGGCTCTCGGACATTGAAGGAAAGGAAGGGCAGAAATAAAGCGCCTAGGAAGGAGATGTTGGCGGGACCTGCATAAGAAAATTCGATATGAGGCAAGCGCGAAGAGAGACGAGAAACACGTGGTGAAACACGTGGCCCAGTCGTAAATCCTATCGCCTGCCATCTGATCCTGATAGAGGACAGCCTTGATTCTACAGTCTCTATCCTCCTTCCTCTATCCTTCAGTCGCTATCCTCCGTCCCTTCAACCCCATACGCCTCTTGTACTCGGGCAGGTAGTGAAGGATGAGCGACTTGGACAACGTGCTGGAGCCGGGGGAAGTGATCAAACCCCCAGTGGGATGCGAGCTCGCAAGGGACATCCTGGGTCGGCTCTACGGTTTCAGCGGAGAGTTGCAGGAGCTGAACAGCTTCGACGATCGCAACTTTTATGTCCGGGTCCCCGGTGGGGAAGAGTACGTGCTCAAGGTCAGTCTTTCGAATTCCCTCACGGAGTAAAGATGGGATCGTGACTGCAGGACCAATACTCTGCGGAATGAGGAATACTAAAACAAGTTGGATTTTAACTATTCTGAGGAGCGAGTTTCCATTCCGGCTCCGAAAGATCTCTTTCCTTGTGTGATAGAGCGGCAGTATATTCACTTATGAATTCGAAATAAACATCACACATTTACTCGGGAAAACTCTCAGAGACATTCATTTCTCATTTGAAGTAAAGCCAGCGAAATCCTGTCTCTGACAGATTGATTTCTGCCGTGAATCACTCAGAGTCCAGGATATCTCTATCCCATGGATATAGTAAAGGAGTGCTGTATAAAAAATGGAACGCGCTGTGGAATGCGCCAGGGCAGGCCGGTCTCAAGGTTACATCCATCCCAAGAACATGAGATCTTATCTGTTCTGTCATTAACGTTATGTCTGACATGAACTGAGTACAGCTTCGCATTATTAACGAGAGGTGCCGCAAATCCCGGCCTATTCAAAAATGCATAGACCCATTTATAAATTATACGTAAATAAATAAATACATAAATAAATAAACCATCTGTGGGAGGATAGGGGACCGTCGAGTCAACCTTGGGCAGCTGGCTCCGCGGTATTCGACATTAAAACTGCAGTCCAGTCGCATTGCAGCGGCAGTTCAATCAGGGCAAAGTCTGAACTGAAACTACTGTAGAACCGAACTGCAACTGAACTGCCGTTTTGAAATCAGCCAATATCAGAATTTGCCTGCAAAGAACTTCGATTTCTCTAACCCCCCCCCCCCCCCCCAACATCCATAGACCCTTTCTGGAATAACTGCGTTGTTTTACGGCTGAGAGGAATGTAGAGAAGTTCCAAGCAGCACATGACGTCCATGCAACGTGGCTGCAATGTGATTTTGCGACCACTGCGACGTCGTCTCGGCGTCATGATCGTCGCGGTGGCCTCACTATGACCCAAAATGTATACGTCGCATTCCTATTTTCTGTGACGTCTGTGCGACGTCACTGCCACGTGCTTTGGACATGAAAATTCCTGTCGATATTCTTGATGAATTGCATCCTTACGATGTCCTAGACATCGGACACTACGGACGTTGTTCTGCCTCTGACTGTACTCCTTATAGTACGAGGGGCGTTCGCCTTTACAAAACGTTGGGCCATCATAACATGTCATCTGGGACGTTTAGCGATATCCACGAGAAAGATCACCAGCCAATAGCCTTTCAGTTTTTCCAAAATGCACTTCAGGGCTCAAATGGACGTCAAATTACGTTGGTGCAACGTCGGTGCAACGATCTGTGCTGCTTGGGGTGTTTTCCGTACTTGCTATTGTGCTTCGCGAGAAGGGAATTTCTTTCCTTGATTGGCATGCCAATTATAATAAGTTTCTCATCCATTGTCTGCAGTTATTAGACGAAAATGTAACATTTCTCATGGCCTCATTTACTCCCCGTGGATCACATTTTTAACTCCATCACTAACACCACACGCTTCACTCGACAATCAATCTTTCGAACATGTACGTTTTCCAGCCAATCCATATTCCCAGATTGTCGAACGAAACAGATGTGATTCACGTGGAAATTCCGATGATGTCACACTGACACTTGCAGACCCTTTTTTCCCCCAGCAAATATGGTTTACCCATGCAATGGGAGAACTCACACTCCACGTGCCTTCGCGAGAACGAATTCCTTTTGAGAAAGAGGAATCAGTGCCGACAATTCAATTGCGTTGAGGAGAGAACTAATACTTAAAACTTACTTGGATAGCGGGAATGTTTTTGCTTCATGACGGGTATTTCCACTACGAGAAGGAAGGAAGAGCTTCACAAGTTTCAAGACAGCCCATGCCAGCCTGCGACGTCTATTCATGGGGCATATTCGATTTCTCTCTAGCGAACTAGGGTATGTCTGAAAACCCCAAAACACCTAATGCCAACCAATTTAATAATAGTACCGGTAGTTATAAAAAGGTGGGAAATTAAACGAGAAGCGACTCACGTTAAAATTGGAGGGATTTTCGTGTTAGCCAGGTTGTACCACAGCCGCGTATCGCTGAGTCGAAGATGCTCACAGATGGGACGTTCGTGCGCGTTGAGGCCTGTGGAAGTCGCTCAGTTCCCGTTATCGGCCTGAAACGCGTGGAATGACTTTCGGAAGTGTGCAGCAGGAACGCCTATTGATATATTCGCATCCCCGTCCTCTCAAAGGGGCAAGCGAACATCTCTAGGCTACTTTGTCCGGGAATAGGACTGGACCTCAGCAAGTGGGCTTCAGCCGACTGTTTCTTGAAACTACTCCATGATATAAATCATCAGTTTTACAACTCTTCATCGTTCAAATCATGAAAAAAAAAACTAGCAAATAAGAAAGGCGTGGCTCCTGCGTGGCTCTTAATGTAGGAGCTGCAACGTGTAGGAATGAGCTCCACCGACGTATTGCAGGTGCTGAACAGCCGCCAGAGCCAGTCTTCTCGCTTCGCCTCGGCCCAGAACACCCTTTATTTCCACCTTCTGGACCGAGGCATCAAGACGTCTCGGCCGATGCCAGACAAGGAAGGCCGATTCCTTTGCCCCATCCGATGCGACGGCACGCAATGGAGCCTCGTGGAAGAAAATGAAGGTCAAGACGGTAAAGGTCAAAGTGAAGGGAAGCAGTACATGGTCCGCCTGTTCACCTACGTACCAGGGACGATCTTCTACGACGTCCCCAGCACCCCCGCCCTCTTCCACGAGATCGGGGAGTTCCTGGCCGACCTCCAGATCGCCATGGAGGACTACGACGACCCCGTCTTCCGGATCCGGCGGAACATCTGGTCCTTGGAGTACCTGGACGTCATCGAGCGGTACGTGTTCGTCCTGAAAGAGGACTGGCAGGTGGAGACCGTCCGGGACGTCTTGGACGCCTTCGAGAGGAGCAAGCCCGAGATGATGCAACTTGAGCAAGGTCAGATTTTTCTTTAAACTTTCTTTATCATGCGATGTGAATGGAATTCGATTTCGGTTGGGAATTCGAGAAACTTTTCACGAACGTTATTTTTAACGCTGCGAGTATCGAAAATTACATGTGATGAGATAACGGAAGAAGACGCAGACGCGATGAATGTGCGATCTAAACAAACCATATGCAATATATGCAGAAATAAACTTTCCTCCCCGTGCTTTACGCAGGATATTATCGCGATTCGCATCATATTCGAACAAGGGAGCCTGTTGGAACTTTCATCTTCTCACTTCTCTCTACCACGTCAAAAAAATTAAATACCATGCAGCAGCTTGAAGCAGATGCAGTGACCTTCCAATTAAGTCTGAATCGCGCCGCTTCTGCCCCATGGTCCTTGGACCACGTTTGCAATTGCCAGGAGGACATCGGAAATACCGGGAATCAATTCATTTTAGGCAATTTAGACGTAGATCTTCTCTTCGCGAACACCACATCACACTAAGGAGTGATACATCAGTTGAACTTCTCTGCCTAAAATCAACCGTAATGTTCTCGAGCCGCAGGAAAATTAAGTTTCCGCAAATTCCAAGTCTCATCTGTCAGGAGTGCAACGTCTCACTCGAATTGATTATGGCAATCCTGTTGCATTTCTCTCCCCCCCCTCCAGGGATGATGCATGGGGACGTCAACGACCAGAACATCCTCCTGAGGAAGGGGGAGGATGGGGAGTACCACGTGGACGCCGTCCTGGACTTGGGGGACACCCAGCATTCCGTCTACCTCCTCGACCTGGCCGTGGCCATCACCCACCTCATGATCGAGTGCAAGTGCATGGACCCGCTGGAGACAGGTCGGTGGGGAATCCCTACCGATTCGAATTTTTGTTAGTTTTTTAAATAAAAAAATGTATTGTTGAACAGGGGGCCATGTTCTGGCGGGTTATGCGAGGAAGAAGAAGATGTTTCCTGAAGAACAGTGGGGCTTGATACGTCTTGGCATAGCGGGTAATCGGATTCAGGACTCTCTTAGGTCTAAACTTACAGATATGACCCAGAACCTTTATCCAGGATATTTCCTTGCATACCTGAATTTATTATTAAATAAAGTAAAATCGTGTAAAACTGTGTAGTGACCAGGAACTTTGATTGATAATTTAAAAATAAAAACACGAATTAGCACTCTAATATGAAAACATTTTTCGTTGCAATAAAGGATATTCCAAGTTCCGCAACTTAACCTTAAAAAGTAGAAAATATCACTAAGGTATTAATTTTATTTTCCATCATCAGACTAGGACACTCAAGAACAGACCTATCTCTAATTTTTATTTTTCGAAAAGAGCTGTTTTCACTAAAGGTCAGAGCCTTGATTGCAGGTCGCCTGAGCCAGGTCCTGGTCATCGGTGCCTACACGCATCACCTTCACCCGAGCAACACCTACGTCCTCACCTGGGCTGCGCGGGGCTGGGAACTCCTTCGGCGGTTCTGGCACGAGTGCCCCGTCGAACGACTCGCGCAGCTCTGGAAAAACGTTCTCAAGTCGTACGAGGAGCGCCAGACCGATGCGGGCTCTGGCTCCAGTTGAGCTTATTGTCCTTAAAAATTTTTGGAGATTTATTTAATGGTTGGCTGACTTCCTCTGGTGCAGACTTTCTAAAACAAACGATCGCTTGCCGGGAAAGTCGAAACCTGAAAGTCCAAATCTTCCCTCTTCACGCTCGCCCGCACGCGCTCCACATACTCGACGTTCCAGAAACGATCGCCCTGGTTTATCCCGGCGGAGGCGTACCACCTCCACGCCCGTGTTCTTGCTGTGCGTGCGAACTGCTCTCTATGGCACATAATGCGTCCTGACACGAGATGGCTTTTGCTCTTAATCGGTATCATTTTTTGCATCCAAGTTCTTGGGAAGCTACAAAGAATACCTTTACGTCTTGGCCTCCAAAGCGAAAACGACACTTCCACCGTTGCGTTTCACCTGATTTTTTTTCGTTTCCTCGGTGCAAACTACTGCGGAAAGGATATATGCAATTTATCTTCATGCAATATGTATCGTGTTAAGGAGAATATTTTTTTTTGCATGTTTGATGAAAAAAATATGGATTACTCAAATATACGAGGGCCAAATTCTAATTAGATTTTTGGTAAACATTGTAACTCATGAGACCTGATAGGAGGAACGCAAGGGAGTGAACATGTCACTATTCCACTTCATGAAAGAAAGTAACGGTCCCTAAAAAGTGTTTCTAGTTGAAGAACAATGCCACGTCTAATTGTGAGCATGTCTGGGTCAAATGCAGCTAATATAAAAGCGACCTCGGGGAACGCTATGCAGAAGGAGGAAATGCTTTGTGTCCTTGTGTCGAATCGCAGCTCGCTCTTTTTTACAAATCATACTTAGTGAGACTTCGCTTTCCATGCCATCAACTACTGTAGTACCACAAAACGCCTGTCTGAGATAAACTATGCCCCACATGCATGTATGCGAGTGTAGGACAAAACGGCCCCGGACGAAACGGCCCCGGACATAATGGTCCCAAATGCAATGTAGGACATAATGGCCCCACACGCCAGAAAACCAGCTTCTTTGAATTAGGATTAATTTTTCCTTCACATATGTTGATGTGCTGTTCAAATTCTGTCGGATGTATAATTGTAAACTCCAAAGTTGCTGTAATCATTAAATGAAATTACTAATCTATTACAATAATTATAGCTCATTTAAAAAAATTATGTAATGGATGCAATTTTTTTTTAAGTACAACAAATACTAAAATCGGATGGCATGACCAACTCCATGCAGGACCTCCTCCAAGGATTTAAATCCCTCTCCTTACTGTGCGCAAAGTGTTCTCAGCCTCTGCTGCATTTCCTTGTATACCCGCTTCTGCCTCTTCTTGGGGGGATTCCCTGCCGTTTCTTGCAAAATTGTGTTGTTTGACCGTATTCAAACCAATAATACACACTCAAGATGAATAAGATATATTTCGGCAAGTAATGCTGCCACTTAGGTATAACAGGACGATAAAATATAAAATACTTACCATGCACACAATCACCTATTCCACAGGAGAATAACAGATCTTCCTTCCTTTTTCTGTAGTCCGTAAACGTATGAATATTTGAATAGAGGGAAATTGCTCTTTTATACAAATGTAGCTGCAGTAAAAGTGAAAGTCAGAAGATAGTCATCAATGAAAGCGGTTGGGTGCTGCTAGTGCTGATTGGAGGATCAGAGGATTAAAGGGTAAACAAGATGGGATGTTTGACTTTTTGACTGGGAAGTGCTGATTGGATCAGAGGTAAATAGGGTGGGATGGGTCAAGAAAAATTGCATTAGTTGAATAAATTGTGTTAATGAATTATAACTATTTTAATAGACTTTAATAATTTGAACAGCATAAAAATATCTGAGAGGGAAAAATTAATCCTTATTCAAATAAGCTGGTTTTCTGGTGTGTGGGGCCATTATGTCCTTCATTGCATTTGGGACCATTATGTCCGGGGTCATTTTGTCCGGTTCACTTCGCCTTGCCCTGGGGTCACATGGAGTCACATACCCCTCGGGTAATCGGAGGGGAGTCGATGATCCTTACATTCCTTCCTGACCTACTCGTGAAATTGCCATTAACCTTTGCAGAGTCGTAATTCCCGATCCTTCCGATTTTCGGGAATCGTCTTTTTTTGAAAGGCAAGTCGGAGCTGACGATAACCCTGGATTTTGTCCGTCATTTGAAAAAATGAGGCCCGAATGGACAAACTTCATCAAGGGAGGTAGAGGGGCCATCAAGCTAAAGAGCTCCTTTTCTCTCATAGGAGTCCATGCATTCTTTAAAGGACCTTTATCTAAAGGATGTTTCAGCATTCAGGCTTAAGCCTTTTCTTTTCCAATCCTCTTCACTGTGGGCGACGAAAATAAATATAGGGCTAAGTTCCTTACATACTCGAAAGAAAAAAAAAAAACTCGTAGCGTGAGGAAGCCAGGTTACTAGGGGACTGTCTTGAAATAAAATATCACTAGGATAATTAACGGCATGCGTTAGAGGTCCTTCCCCTTTTAAACACGCCTTGAGGCTCCCACTTTCCATCGCCGAAAAGAAAACCAAGACAAAAGACAAAAGAGGCCCTTTACTCTACCCGTACTCCATTTCCTCGTGTTGGATCACACATTGGTTTTTTTCAGTTTTAAACATCACGTCTCAGAAAAAGTGATGAAGGTGAAGTTCTCTTTGGGACTACCTGATGAGCGTCCTTGGACTCTTCGTTTCAGATAGGGCCGGCCTTAATGGAAATGGCGCCCTGGGCAAGCTTTGATTTTTGACCCCCCTTCCCCGCCTCCGTGTTTTTGTGTGCGGTCATAACGAAGGTTAAAGGAATACGAATTTATATTTCGACTTTCTTTTAACAGGAAGTCTGAGTTACAGTTTTAATAGAGCGAGATCAGCATTCTCGTGAACGGTAAACACATCGGCGCCCCCTGACGTGGGTGGTCGCCCATGTCGCCCTCCCCTAAGGCTGGCCCTGGTTTCGACCACAGGTCGTGAGAAAAGCCGTCGTTTTGCTTCTTCGTGCATTTCTAGCCAGATTGAGATTCCTCTCCAGATTGTTATCAGATCGACTTCTCCCAAGACAGAGTGCTTTTCTGAGGGTTATAGCCTGGGGTGGATCTGTATCCTCTTCACTCAGCCGCTAGGTGCCTCTTTGAGTTGCCTGGACGCAAGAATGGACGATGAGGCCTCAGGCTGCCCAGCTTAAAATCCCGGCTGGAAACAGCTATAATTTCCAGCTGGATCCCAGCTGTAAATTCGGACCCATACCAACTGGGTAGCAGCTGGAAAGTAGTCAGATTCAGATTGGTTCCTAGTTGCAATATCACTAGCTGAATGAGAATCTTTTTGTTGAATGTTTTCGTCGGAAGTTCAGAAACAGAAACAACTGAGTTTCAGTCGTAAATTCTGCTGTATTCCAGCTGTCGGATCCTCTGTATGAAATTCTAACTGGAAATTTCCAGCTGGTAATAGCTATTAAAACCAGCTGCATTCCAGTTGGAAAACTCCAGCTATAAACCAACCGGGATCTACTATTTTCCAGCTCTTTGCAAGCTGGAAATGGTCCGAATTTACAGATTTAGTCCAGCTAGAATATTCCAGTTGGGATTTTAAACTGGGTGGGTGGGCAGTGGGAAATATTCTTCCCGGAAAATTTCGACCCTCCCAGTGCCCTGGGAAGGCTTCCTCCTACTCTTTCACTCTCGGAAGGCTTCCTCCTACTCTTTCACTAGTGACCAAGATAACTCCTTGAAAATTTTTTTCCGGTGCCCATGAGGCCTGTAGGAAAGCCATTTTGGAGCAGTTGTGCAAGCATAAGACCTGTTCAGGCAACACTTGCAAGAAGCAAAGTATTTCATGATAATTACGGGACAAAATTGGGTAAGACATGCAAAACATATATACAGGGTACCCGGAAAAAAAGTACACCCTTATATATTTATGGGTTTCACGACAACCAGGAGACTAAACTGCCTAAAAAAAAATTGAATAAATAGAGTTCAAATAGTTTTGTTGTTTCAAAAAGTTTTTGAGCCTGAGACACTGTACAAGGATTGTGGAACTTTATATTTTGGAACCCAGTTTAAAATCCCAACTGGAATATTCTAGCTGGACTAAATCTGTAAATTCGGACCATTTCTAGCTGGCAAAGAGCTGGAAAATAGTAGGTACGGGTTGTTTCTTAGCTGGAATTTTCCAACTGGAATGCAGCTGGTTTTAATAGCTGTTTCCAGCTGGAAATTTTTCAGTTGGAATTTTATAAAGAGGACCCTACAGCTGGAATGTAGCTAAATTTAC